>RJVU01029436.1:2784554-2818314 GCA_003731715.1 Anabarilius grahami
TTTTTTTTTAAATGACCGATCGTTTCACTAGATAAGACCCTTATTCCTCAGCTGGGATCATGTAGAGCCCTTTGAAGCTGGACTGAAACTGTAATTTGGACCTTCAACCTGTTGGTCCCCATTCAAGTCCACTATATGGAGAAAACTATTTTCCTCAAAAACCTTTATTTCTTTTCGACTGAAGAAAGAAAGACATAAACATCTTGGATGACATGGGGGTGAGTAAATTATCAGGAAGTTTTAATTCTAAAGTGAACTATGATCCTTTAAAGTGATTTCTGTGTGAGCTGTCTTTCATAAAACACTACTCTATTGATAATAGACAACAGAGCTTTTTTTTATTATTATTATTATTTCAAGTGGGCCCAATGCAATAGTCTGGACCCAGAAAACATAGCAATGCCACTGACTGGGGGCTCTAGTGGTCAGCTGGCACTATTTGTGCTGAGGATTCTTATGGTAATCTCAGTTTTGGAGAAGTCTGAGGTCCTGTACTCTGGCCTCTCTTATAACATAATAATTTAGAGTAGATTTATATTAATACCAGGAATGTGGGCTCTGGATTTCTCTAAGACCTAAGATAATAAGGATTAGGATGTATATGAAAGTCACCAATATTTATTTCCTGATTAACAGTTGAATAAATGACAGTGCATTAACACACTGACATAGTCGCCTCATGTTATCCAGTGACAGTTCAGTGCTGAATTCACATTACATAACACAGCACTGAAGGATTATTGGCCATGTGTCCTGAACAAATGAAACGCCTCTCTCAATAAAAGAACAAATATATTTGAAACATCTCAGAGATATATTGAAGAGTTATTAAAATATTTAAAGATTATTATTTAATCCAGTTAATGTAGGCTAGTTTGGTACCTAGAATATAAAATAATCAGAACAGAATTTCTCTTAGCAAAAAAAAAAGTGTCTTGCCATGTGGTGTGATGTTATTGTAGCATTAAGCAATAAACACAAAATTAAAGTGGACCGGACAAAAATGCTCATAAACTACTCTTCAGTCTCCCATTAAAAGCATTCCCCTCGCTCTTCCCGCGCCTATTACATAATGATTGATGACATAACACCGTACTGGCTCGGGACAGCTCGAGCGCTGCGCGAGCCTGGACAGACAGAGGGATCGCGCGCGCCAGCGGCCACTCGGTCGATTATTTATCCAACAAGTGCCCGTCAGTTTCTCTCTTTCCCTCTCTCAGCGGGACCGGTCAACTTTATTTTTGAAATGTCATTTACGCATGTTAGTTATATTCAAACAACAGCGAAGCGAAAGAGGAACGTTTTGACTTAAACCTCGTTTGTTTATTGACCAGACGCACCAACTTTTAGGGAATTATTAAAAATGGCGATGTGCTTGTTAAAACGTTTGCGGCGTCCCGGTCGTTAAAGTGTCAGCAATTTTCTTCTTTTCCTCTAGTTTTCTTTACTTCAGGTGGATTTTTTTTTAAATGTAATTAGTTTAATAATAATAGGCCTAATAATAAACACTAAATCACAACTAAACCATAAGATAAGGAGGTGTGTTGGCACGGAGAGTTTTGACAGGAAAGTAATGGAAAATGATGAGCCCGAATCGCCGGACCCGAACCACGACAACGCTCAGAGTAAAAGAGGTAAGCGTGTATTTCATTAACCCATAACATACCTCAATGCTGCATTGGTGGGGAATTATATCAGTTTGTACGCGCGCGCGCGTGTGTATGAGTGTCACACACTTGTGAAACGTGGAACAAAAGCGCGCGCACATGCAGTGATAGATATGAGAGCAGTGGCACTCTAAAAATACACCCCTTATGTGACAGAAGTGCCTGTCTGTGTGCCAGCAGTCCTACACTAACCCACAGCGCTTGTGCCAACCCTGTGCCACGCGAGCCAGCGAAACCACAACTCTCTGACTTCTGTCACTTCTCCCTCTGATCCAGTGTGCGTTCAAAATAGTGTTGTGCTGCCTGATCTATTCGTGTTAAACGTGCAGTGTCATTTTGACTGACTTTCAGTCACTCTCAGTAAGGGTGCAGTTTTCACTTTTGTTGTCATATTTCTTTTAACACTGTGTGTTCAACCATGGGTATGACAAATTAACTTGTGAAAGTATACATAATAAAATAATATACATTCTTAAAAATAAAGGTTATTTATTAGCGTCAGTGAT
The DNA here is from genome assembly GCA_003731715.1 of Anabarilius grahami. Lineage (NCBI taxonomy): Eukaryota > Metazoa > Chordata > Actinopteri > Cypriniformes > Xenocyprididae > Anabarilius > Anabarilius grahami. The sequence goes on from RJVU01029436.1 coordinate 2,786,728, forward strand.
TCCATAAAGAACCTTTAACATCCATGGAAATTTACAATTGCTCAAAAGGAAACCCAAAATTGTTATTTCACTGCAAAACCCCCATTTGGAACCTTTAGTTTTAGCCTTTTTGATTGTGTAAACGAATAATAACGTTAAAAATATTTTTAGATGGAATATAGCTGCTGTCACTACTTGACATGTCACTCAGGTACAAATAACAGTGAAAGTGAGAATATTTCACAAATGCAGAGAAAGCAATAGCCAATCGGCTGTAGATTTAATTTGTGGAGAACCTGAAATTCAAACACAAACTGTAAAAAGGGTTTGAATAGTAAATAAAAGTGAGCAACTGTATGTAATCATGTTAGATATATGACAGATATTATCAGGGCAGAAATGTAGAGATTCACTTGTTTTCCCAGAGAGCTGAGGAAGAAACTAAAAGTCAGGGTAATAAAAGAGGAATAAAGGAAAGGAAAGCGATACCCATTGACCAAGTAGCACAGAGATAAGACTATACTTTAGTTACTGAAATGAAATTCCCTCAAGGGTGTCTTATTAGGAACTTGCAACCCAATAGGTCTCTTTAGGGCTGTATTCAGCTGAAAGAGTATTGCTTTAATTGGTAACTGGTGTATTGGGTTATCTGAAGTTGAACTTCTGGCTGTTTCACTCTTACGACATCATTTTGCCGAGATCAGTTTGTTCGGTGACCTTATTCTGTGTAAACTGGAAGTTAACGCATCAGTGTGGTGTGTTAACCATTAAACCCTTTCATGCAATATGAGTTCAGGCAAAACATTACGTGGGGAGTGGGTTATTTAATTTTATTTAAATTATCAAATTTGGGACAGTTTCATTTGTTTGTTGGTATTATTCAGTCTAAACGGTTTGAAGAGTTTTCTGTTTAATATATTATGCAGGACAGATTTGCTAAGCATTGTGTTATTTAAAGGTGCAATATGTAAGGAGTTTGCAGTAAAATATCGAAAAACCACTAGGCCAGTGTTATATATTTTGTTCACTTGAGTACTTTCAATATCCCAAATGTTTCCAACTATTTGTAAATCTTGAGAAAATTGCAGTTTTAACCAAGGCTCCGGGACGTGTGAGGCTCCGGGACGCCTGTCAATTGCGTCATACCCGCGTTACCCTCGGTTTCCGGTTTTATTTTGTAGAAACAATGGAAAAAGACGCTTTAATATACATGTTTTAATAGACAAGGGAACAACTGTTTGGTTACAAAAACTAATTGTTGTCATATAGCTCAACATGTTTAGTCTTACTGTTTAAATCTAATTTTCTTGATTTTTTTTTTGTTGTTGTTGCAAGTACCATGCTTTACCATGCCTCAGAGAAAAACACTATTTTGTCAAATAGCTAACATAGCATAATCAGATGAAGCTTTATTTTTAGTAACAGTAATACAGAATTTTTTCCATCATACAATACGTTTTAAAATTAATTGCATGCCATTTATCAACACAAACCATCTAGCCACCCATAATATTTTAAAATCAATCTAGCTTACTGCAGTGTGCAACAAGTGTCTCACAGCAGCCACCGAGCGAACGCACAGAGTAACGTTATAACATCATTTTCAACACTCACATGTATCTAATATGATAAACAGAGCTGTGTTACCTCATACTCATGACCGGAAAAGCGGAAGCGGCGCCGGCAACTGTGACATAATAAAAGTCCCGCTGCTCGTGAGGCGTGTGTTGCGCAATTGCTCCAGCGGCCTCGTTCAGCTCCCACAACACTCGGTCCTGCTCTGCTTCATACTACAGTAACGTTAATAATCACATCCATGAACATGATTTCTGCCTGAGTCTTATCCTGATTATTTTCCACCGGCTGTAAAGTGAAGATGTCCCAAGATTCCGTGCTCAAACTTGCCATCATCAAGCTACGCCTTTGTTTTGAATAGGCCTCTAGCGACCTCTAGCGGACTGAAAATATTACATATTGCACCTTTAATATTTTTTTTATATCTTAAATGATTTTTGAAATTTTAAATGGATGACAGTATTTCATATATTTTTTCATCACTGCTGATGACTTCTCGGACACTGCTTATACATAAATATAGGACTTGTTATAGGCTATATTTTATAACAAACACAAATATGTATATTCTATATTTTGAGAATAGATAAACCCTGTGTCTGCGTGCCTCTGTTCTCATCCTGTCAGCATCCCTAAAACATATTCATCCACATGTTCTCATACTTCCCTTATCTGACACTCCTTTTCTCCTCCTCTCACTGTATCATCTGAACACACTTTCCCTCAGTTTTGAACTCCTCCACATTCACTTTCTGTTCTGTTCTGTCTGCTTCACTTCTTTGATGCGCTCCCACTTGCACCTGTGTACTTGCACCTCATATCTCTTGCATACATCATATAAGCCTAGCTTTCTGAGTCAACATCTCATCCCTATGTTCACCTGTGCGCATGCTAGTGCTTATCAGTGTCTTTAAATTTTCAGTCACAAATCCTTTTCACTCTTAAAGTGTCTCATTATGCTTTTTGAAATATTACCTTATTATTTGTAATAGCTGTTCGTGAATGTAAAAGGTCTGCAAAGTTTAAAAGATCAAAGTGCACGGCAAATGAAGTAATTGTCTCCTAAAAGAAAGAATCGGTTCTGAACTGCTGAAATGAGTCTTCAGTTATTCCAGTCTCACTTCCGTAACATCTATGTAAGTTTGTAACAAATTTGCATAATGCCTATGGTCTTCATTGGCTGTTCGCAAGCATCATTTACTTTGATCCGCCCTCACAGTAGTTGTAGCTGAGAAGCAGTGTTGCCAAGTCCGTGGCTACTTTAACACTGTTGCCATGGGTTGTTTTTCATGTCCACGGGTTTAAGACTAAGTGACCCCAAATAACATGTTATTTACAGCCTGGAACCAATTTTGGGCTAGTTTTGGGCTAGTTTTGAGAAGAAATTGGGGTGGTTTTGTTGTAAAAACCTGGCAACCCTGCTGAGAAGCAGCATGTTGTGTTGTTGACATGTCGAGAAGATGCTGTTTTATGTGCTGCACTTCCAAAGGATGAGGACTTGCGCTGGAATTGATGTGATAAAACCGATGCCATTGTTACTGTTTGTATCACTGTGTATACAAGCACTGAGGAAGCCTCCCAAGCTGAAATTCAGTTATGGTAATAAGTGTTTCTTTTTCCGAAACGTGCTGTAAGCGGTAGACTAATCACAACAGACTGGAACATTTGACCAATCAGAGAAAAGGAAGCTCTTGGAAATGTAGGGTTTAGAGAGACTGAGGGCCCTATTTTAACGATCTAAGCGCATGGTCTGAAGCGTGTCCGAACCCACTTTTGCTAGTTTAACGACAGGAAAAATGGTCGGCGCGCCCGGCGCATGGTTTAAAAAAAAAAACGGGAAAGCCGGATTCCACCAAAGCATTTTTATCTTTATGCACACAATAATAATCTTTTACATTGTAATCCTTTTATTTTTAACATTTGGCATGTTTGTGTGCTGCTGCGTGTCTCTCTGTGTGTGTGTAACAAGCAGAGTGTACACGCGTTGTGCACCCACCTATAGGCGCATATTACTAACAAGCTCTTTAAATAACAAAACAAATATTGTGCCAATGACTTTAGACCAGGTTTCAATTGGTCAATGGCGCAGCCAACTTCAGTTGCCCCAAAATAGCAACACGCCAACAATGCACCTGAACACACCTCTTTTTCAGACCAGGGTGCACATGGGTGCACAAATGGGCGCAAATGCATTTGCTATTTAAACAATGTGGTGCAGGATGTGAAAATGATAACTGCGTTGGGCTGAAACTAGCAAAAAACACTTGTGTCGTGCCTGCCACCGCATTGCGCCAGGTGTATGATAGGGCCCTGAATCCTTTATTGAGCCGTTTCAGACACTGTGAGAAAAAATCTGATGATTTTTTACCTTGGATGCATTTAAACTTATTGTAGGAGACCTCCAAAACAGATTCTATCGTGCATTTGAGAGTAAGTTAAGATCTATTAACCTTGTGTGGTTATGGTAATATTTTCGATTCTTTCCTCAGTTGGAATAACCCATGTAATCCCTTTACAATGGAAGTATATGGGGGAAGTGTTTTGAATTAGCATTAATACACACTGTTTCAAAATTATGGTTACATTATGTTTTAACATAAGAATATTGTGATAGAATCGCTTATCCACCTTTTCTGTGCTGAGTTATATCCAATTTTTCAACTCCTGCAATTTAAACCAGGTAAGCACAATAACCTTCCCACAATGTGCTCTAAAATACATAAAGAATAGGAACTCAACTTCAAACTAGTCCATATGAGTTGCGTAGACATACAAACTGACCAAAACGTTTGCCATTTTTTGTGTAAAGTATTGATGTTATCTCACACTTGATGACTTCTTCTTTGGTAGAGTGTGCAGACTCTCTTGAAGTGTTTCTCTTAAGACATGAAAGGGAAAATCCAACCATAGGAATTATAATTAATCCATAACCAAGAATTCATCTGTCTAGAACAGCTACCCTCACTGCTAAATTCTAGACAATGTTACAGCCCAAATAACATTTTTGTTTGAAAATTACTGTTGAAATTATTTTCTGTGGTAACAGCATTTCACAAACATTCTTTTTAAGAACCCAAGAGGGTTTACCTTTTCCCCTGTTGGATGATACGTAGAGTCAATACAGTGGTCTGAAGGAGCTACAAAGTCAAGAACTTAATATAAAGGGATAGTTCACACAAAAAGGAAAATTCTGTCATCATTTACTCACTATCCTGTCGTTTCAAACCTGTATGACTTTCTTTCTTCTGTATAAAAGAAGAAACTTTTGTTTTGGGATGACATGAGGTTGAGTAAATGAGGCAGAATTTTCTTTCTTTTTTTTTTCTTCTTTTTTGGGGGGAGTGAATTATTCCTTTAAGCACATTTCTGTTCCATAGATAATGAATTATAAATGGATTGCTGTATGGCTGATTTTTGATCAGTTTAAAACCATCGGCATATGGTCAGGCTGATATAACAAATTGGTGGTTTGTTAGTTAACTGCGCAAAGGCACTGAGTTGTATAATGTCTGTTGCATTATCCAATGTTTTTCTCTGGGTAAAATAATTAAAGGCAGGGTAGGTGATTTGCTTCAAAAACAATTTTTGTTATGCTGGTTGAAAGTCTCTTCATAACCTGATAGCAATCACTAAGTTAAGTGGTCTAAATGTATATGTATTTACATCATCTGTGGAAGTGGAAAATGTTCATCCAATCATATCCCTCGATCCAAGGGATACGATAGGATGTCCTACCTGCCTGTCAATGTATGTTTTTACATGCCCTCATGCACCCTGACGCAGACATCACAGGTGATCAGCGCGTTTTATGCTATGCAGAGTTAAGACAGACGCCAGTCACGAGCACCACAACCAAAACAACATCCATGTTTAACAGTTCCTCCTGAACCAAAGCAATGAGCTTATTCTGCGTTCACACCATAACTACCATAATTTGGAAGAGACGGAAACCCTTGACGTTATACTCGGAGTGGTTCGTGACTCGAATTTATGCTTTTCAATGGCAACACTATCAATGCCAAAATTAATTTGCAGCAGTCAGGTGGTACAGGTCAGTGCTCTTTAAGTTGTTTACATTCATCATTATTGTAATGTTATGTGCTTTGAGACATGAGGTAGTTTAACGCCGTGTCTCGCTACACTTTTGTTTGCTCCCTGCTGTACGCGTTCATGTGTTTTGGAGGAGATGTTGCTTTGGAGATGCTCTGAAGGGAGGGTGGGATCTTATGCTTTTAAAGCTAGCTCGCTATTGCTAGCCTCTCTGAAAATGACCTACCCTACCTTTAAATGTGTGCTAAAACAAAATGAAATCTGTACAAAATACAGCAGGGCTCAACTGCTCGGTGCCAGCGTGAACGACGGTCAGGACAATTGATGGAACTGTCACTGTTCTGATCAGGCCAGTGCTGCATCTTCATGAAAGTTTATCCTTTGCGTGTGTTTTTAGGCCTTGCGAATTTAAATATTCATGCGCAAGAAGACGTGAAGGAGAACTCAATTCTGCTCACTATGTGAGAAGTTTTGTGTGTGCATACCACGTTTTAGACAGTGCGCAAATACTCTTTCACTTCTAATTCACACAAAATTATATCAAAATGCCCGTCTTGTCGAGTATCTTTGTAAAGTTGGTTACGTCTTAAATTAACAAACATTTAAGAAATAAAACTCTTGTATTGTGTAACACTATATTGGATCCATGCAGCTCTTAAAGTGACAGCAGCCTATTATTCCTGCTGTGCTACTGTCTGTGTAAATCAAACAACAAAAGACAAAAAAAATCGCTCACTATTCTTTTGTAACTTTAATCAGGATTAATGTATATACAATGAAGAATATATTTTATATTTGATCATTTATGTACCTGAAAACTAAAGTGAAAACCTGTTAGACCTACCTGAAAAGCATTATTTATGCATCTTTGTTATATTGTAATTATGTATTTATATTGGCATATTGAATAGTAAATGGATCCAATCCATGTTCAATAGAAATTATTTTATGATGCAGCAATAAACTAGCTAGTAGCCTATACAATAATGACAAAAATTCAAATTTTTACTTGCTCTCTTTTTAAAAAATATCTGTATCAGAATCGGCTATTAGTTGTTTGTTAAAATCGTATCGGTATCGGCAAAAAAATAAATAAATCAGTGCATCCCTACTCGAAACATTCCTTTAGCACTCGACCTGTACATGATTTTCTAAAGTACTAGTGAATAAATAGTTCTTAATGGCTTTTAAATGTTCTACAGCATCAGATTGTAAATGCCTTGGTTTTTGGTTCTAATTGAAACCTTTATATATTTAAGATTGTGGAGCATAGTGATAACGTTTTTTTTGCATCTCTTTGACTTCATGATTTTTGAATCTATTCTCTATACACAGTAGATTCATCAAATAATAATTTTATTGATCCTCTGATTTTTTTCTTTGTGAATGGGTCAATGACTTGATGGGTCATTTTTAATAATAAGGCCTTAATAATAATAATAAAAACAAAAACATGACATTCAAAGTATGTAAGGTAGTACAACTAGATCACTTTTATTGAATCCAAAAGGTTTTATTATATGTTGCTACTTATAAAGGTATTTTAAAGATTTTGAAGTGTCAAAAGGTCATTCGGTTTAACCATCCAAAGGCCAATACAGCTAATTCTTTTGTGTTTAAAATATCTTAAAATGTAATAAATGTATATATTTTTTTCTGGCATGATTTTATAACATCATATATCAACATAGTGCAAAATGGTATTAAAATTATGTGTAGAAGTCGTTGCTTTCTTATGAGAAAGAATGTCCGGAAAAAGAATTGCATTGATGTCATTCGGAGTAACCAATATAAAGGGACCATTTTGGATCAAGTCATGCATTCAGTATCATGTGACAGGATGTGACATCATTCAGACACCTGCACAGGACCACATGGTCATGAAGCAAAGTAACTAACTCTCTTTTAGCTATTTGAAAAATTCATGTTTTCATTCGCTAATACGCATGTCCCGAAACATCAGGTCATTCAGTACAACTGCTATAAAACATGGAAAATGTTGTAATATTTTAAAAACTTGTACTAAATATAAAATGTTTGGTTGTCCTTTTGTCAGCTAGCTAGATATCAGCCAGTTATCATTGTTTGATAATATCGCCATTCGGTATAACCAAAAGTGTCATTTGGTAAATCGAAATTTTGGTGACAAATTTTGTCCATCTTGTAAAAAATGACAAAAACAGTGTTAATTGATTATAAAAACCACATAATCTCATTGTTAACACTTAGGCCCAATCCCAATTCTCTTTTACACCCCTTCGCCCTTCCCCTTGCCCCTTCAAACAGAGTGGCAAGGTACACTGCAAAAAATGCTGTTCTTAATTAGAATTTTTGTCTTGTTTCTAGTCAAAATATCTTAAAGTTCTTAAATCAAGAAGCAAAATAATCTTAGTCCAAACTGAAAACAAGATTATATATCTTATTCTTGGTTTGAAATAAGATTATTTTGCTTACCCCATTGGCAGATTATTTTGCTTGTTTTAAGGAAAAACGTACTTAATTTTGACTTATTTTTCCTGAAAACATGAAAATAATTTTTACTTGTCAAGAAAATGCTTCTTAATTTAAGAACTTTAAGATATTTTGACCAGAAACAAGACAAAAATTCTAAGTAAGAACAGCATTTTTTGCAGTGTGTAGGGGTGAAAATATTCCCCTAAGAAATGGGACACCACTACATGATACACACGTCATGTATGGGACATGATACACACGTCATCATACCTAGTTTCTTTTATTAGTGTCCTGTAACATTTAATCAGTATGAACAGCAATGAAGTGCGCATATCAACAGANGAAAATAATTTTTACTTGTCAAGAAAATGCTTCTTGATTTAAGAACTTTAAGATATTTTGAACAGCATTTTTTGCTGTGTGTAGTGGTGAAAATATTCCCCTAAGAAATGGGACACCACTACATGATACACACGTCATGTATGGGACATGATACACACGTCATCATACCTAGTTTCTTTTATTAGTGTCCTGTAACATTTAATCAGTATGAACAGCAATGAAGTGCGCATATCAACAGAAATCAGGCGCCTGATTTCTGTTGATATGCGCACTTCATTGCAAGTTAACAGATTACTCACTCCCTACGTTTTGCGCTGTATTTTGGACGTAAGAAAACGGCACTCGGTTTCAGTTTGAAAACGTATGAGCCTTCAGTTTCTCAAGACGATACAGAATGATACAGAATGTACAAGACTGGTGGAGCCGCTCTTCCATCGGGCCAAGTTTCATTTCGTGCCGAGCCGGCCGGTATGGATATGTTTTCGTTTTCTACTGTGGTGCTGCGATAGCGGAGCTCTTTGCAATGTAATACAAACGAGTCAGTTGTTGCCTTAGTAAGGCAAGAGTTTACAGACGATACAATACGTAAATAGTGACTACGCTGTGAAGGATGACAGATATTTATTTTAACTGTATTATTCAGTTGTGTTCACATCATTCAAATAGCGCTTTAGCAAGCTACGGAGAAACTGGCAGCCAGGTAACACACAAGTGATCGATCCTGTGTGGAAATATCACTACCATGATCACTACACGCATTCTAGCAGCACGGTAGTCGGTGTATGCAGGTAAATTTCTCATACCCCTTCGTTCGAAGTGTGGTCTTGAAAAATCTTCGTTTGGAGGGCTATCTGGCCCTTCCCCTTACCCCTACCACTCCAGCCAAAAGAGAATCGAGACACCCCCACCCCTTCACATGAACGCGCTAAACGAAGGGGTAGGGGAAGGGGAAAGGGGTAGAATTGGGATTGGGCCATAATAAAGCTTCAAAATTAATTATATCTCCATTCGTTTTTTTGTTTTTTTTTACACTTTTTAAACCTTATTCGTCAATGACCCAAATGTTTTAATAACTGCCAAGTCTGATGAGAAAGCAAAGCACTCCATTTTCATTAAAATTAGGCCATGTGTGTAAACATTATTACTGAGGGTTTAACCACCCAGGGTCCTCTTAATGTGGTTTTAAAAAAAAATCATATTCAGTTTTCCACTCCTGATTGCAGAAATCTCATTCAAACTCTTCTGATGTGTAATACTAATGTTTTCTCTCTCTCAGCCTTTCTCTTTCTCACTGTCTCTTTTTCTTTAACTTACCCTAACATAACCTTGCCAGAAATACTGTAAATACCTGTGTGTGTGGTAAGAATGGACATAATCTGGATTAAAGGAAAGATTAGTGTTTAGTGAGTGTCTTTGGATTCCTGATCTATTTCCAGAAGCCGATTGGCTAATTTGAGATCCAGAAGCTTACATCCACTACCCCACTACACAGATTTCCTGCTTTCACATACATTGCAACACTCTTTCACAGTTTCTTCCCAAGCAAATATTTAAATACATTGATTACGTAGGCAGAGTGTGACATTTGACTAAACATGAGGGAGATTTTATACAGGTGGGAGTGAGAAAGAACTTTAAAGTCTGAACAGAGGAAGAGATGGGTGCGACACAAAAGGAAACCACAAAGTAATGACACTCATCAACAATATGGCATGTGTTACCTTATAGCGGTTTATGAATCTACAGATGAGGCAAATCTTGAGACTCATAATAATGTCAGTAGTTGTCAACTGAAAACTGAAAAAACTTTGATGCCCTGTGTTGTTTCTTTACAGTTATTCATGTACATTCATTTTAATTCACAGACAGTTGTGTTCAAAGTACTTTTTAGAAGCTCTTTGAGTTTCTCAGGATGGATCAGTTTTTACTTTTTATAGGATGTTGTTGACTGGTTTGTTGATTTCTCTTGTATAGCAGCAGGGGTCCTCAGTGACTTCTTGTTATGGAACAATAGAGGACAACTGCCACCTCACGGTTCATGTTTCCAGAAGCTTATCACCCTGCAGCTCTTGACTGGATACCCATTGAAGCTAAGTAGGGTTAAGCCTGGTTAGTACCTCTTTCACTGCACAGGGAGTTGGCCATTTCTAGGGCTGCCCTATTGTCAAACTTTTAGTGCACTAAAATGTCACCAGTCATTTTTCAGTCTATATTATAAAGTCATCAGAAATGTAGAACAAGTGCATATTTCAGTGTTCCTGTACTTTTTGTAACAGCTTCAAGGAAAATGCACAATAAACAAAATGAATGATGATCAGCTGTGGTGACATAAAGTGATGATCAAGGCTAAATTTGTTTCATAGTATACTGACATAGGAAACTTGGAAGTGGAAGGAGATGCAACCTAGATACAGATTGTGGTGTTAGAGAAGTCATCAGGTGCCCTGCAGATGCCCTAGTATAGTAATGGAGACTCTATGGCTGTTCCTGGGCATTATGGGTGCCATTGCATCATCCAGGTGGTTGAAGAGATTCCCACAACTTGTGCTTTGAGTGGAAGTAGAAGAAAAGCTCTATATAGATGCAAGGACATACATCACATGCTCAATATAGCCAAGAATGACTGACCATTTTTTTTCTTTGTTTTCAGCCGTTTACTCTTTAGGAAAGCTTTCCTGTAGCTCAGTGGTTAGAGCATGGCAGTAGCAATGCCAAGGTCATGGGTTCGATCCCAGGGATTGCACATACTCAGATACAAATGTATAGTATAATGCAATGTAAGTCGCTTTGGATAAAAGCGTCTGCCAAGTGCGTAAATGTATAATGTATAATGTATAAAGTCTTGAGAAATTTCTTAATCCATTTTAAAGTTGGATGAGGAGCTTTTGCCAGGGCTAGTGTTGTTAAAAGTACTGATTCTGTGCGTATGGCTGTGCCCGCGTTCAGACATAAACACTGAAGCTCTGCAGCGAAAATAGAGTAGCAGTATGACAGGACAGATGAATTTGTTGAATAAAGTCGTTATTTTTGTTTTGTTTTTGCGCACAAAAAGTATTGTTGTCGCTTCATAATATTAAGGTTGAACCACTGCACTCACGTCGACTGTTTTAACGATGTCTTTAGTACCTTTCTGGACCTCAAAAGGTGCAATGTCATTGCTGCATATGTGTGGATCAGATACCTTCTGATTTCATCAAAAATATCTTAATTTGTGTTCCGAAAATGAACGAAGGTCTTACGGGTTTGGGATGACATGAGGGTGAGTACTTAATGACAGAATTTCATTTTTGGGTTATCTAACCCTTTAAAAAATAAGAACAAAGAAGCAAATTACAAACAGTAGGATAAAAACAATAGAGCAAAGATACAAATTAAATAAACTTTAAGTTTTTCAGCTACAGAAGGCTTATTTAACATGTAGTAAAAAATACTTCAGAAACGGAATAATCAAGTGTATAACTAAAACACTATAAATCACATATGAACTGGTTCTTATTAAAGATACAAAAGTGATTCAGTCCAGAGCAGTGAGTGATTTTCTCTTTGTCTTTTGTTGTTTGATTAACATTAATGAGACAGACCGCAGTTTATCATGCCACTGTCCAAATACACACATTTGGTTTTCATCCAACTGCTTACGTTAATTTAAGACATGACCGACTATGTTTACATGAATACACGATGGGCATTTTGACATTATTGTTCATCTGTCTGACCATTCAAGCGCAAAAAATGCGAAAGAGAACTTAATTTGTGATAGGGTTTATGTCAGTCGGATATATTTACATACCGTGAAATAAACAATAAAGTAAAATCTCTAACGATAGACAGTTTACCATGGTCATGATATATGCCATCATACCACCCAGCCCTACACAGACATGTCTGTTGACAGCATGAACACAGTGGCCAATCATACACGTTTAAGTTAGTCAGAATCCACCCATACGATGCAGATGTTTTTGTTCAGTGCAATCTCCTCCAACTGTCTGTTGGCAGGAATACAAAAATGCAGAAGTTCGATCTGTAGTTTTTGAATTGCTATGATACCAAAGCTAGTATATAGAACGGTTAATGTTACTGGTGTTGTTGCTGATATGTTGGTGTTTTGACAACATTAGCTGGGGTAATCTAGAACATGAGCAGTTTTTGGGTTTAAGATGCTCTAGTGTTGCATTTGCAGTATATTTATGCACAGTTATCTTCTATTCCTCTTTTATTAGTCTTATTGTCTAGGATTATTACTTTCAGGAGACGCTTAGTTCAGTTGTACCTTTTTATTGCTTTAAAATGTCTTTTAAAGTCTTCATAGCTTCTTGGTGAAATCACATGAAAAAAAAATGTGTAAATTGTGACTTGAGGATGGTTGGTCAAAGCAAGGGTTGCGAAAAATATAGTTTTTATACTGTTGACGAGTAAACAAACATCTCGGTTAAATTCATTTTGTTCCAATTAAATGTGTAGGAGAGGAGATACTATACACTATAGCTGTCACCTGACAAGTGTTGTTCACCGCAAGCAAGACTGATAAGTTTATGTCAGGCACTGATAACAGAGGCCCAAATGTCAGTTTGCTCTATCTGTATGTTTTTCAGTGTGTCCAGACTTTGTTGTTTTAATGACTTTATTTGATAATTTGTAGATAGGTGCATACATTTTAAAATTTAAAAAAATCATGCTAAATAGGTTATAGTGATAATGTGATTTCAAACAATTATGTTTTTGTTTTATTTAGTTTTTTCCCCTCAAGCAGTCAAAATCTCTCTCTTTCTTTCTCTCTCTGGTCCTGGATCAGCGGTGTGGTCAAGTAACTATTCAAGTTGGCCAGAATGGAGTGATAAGCAGTGTAATCGGGGCTTGGCTGTGTTATCCAACTGCATTTAGATCTGTTACTAAGGTGCCTTATATCACTCTGATGATTCAGGTACTACAGAGAATCCTTTAATCTGTGATCAAACGATGAACCTCGCTTTTCTTTTGCACCTATAAACGTACACACACGCGAAAACACATACATTCTTGTTGAATTTGAGAAAGTCAGCAGAATTGTGCATCACATTGACCAAAAACTCTGACCGAAAACAGCGCTGGTCATTTTTTTTGCTATTAGGCAAACCGTGAGACGGGGTTGTGAAATACCTGCTTTGAGAGTCTTTGTTTCCGAGTGCGTCTGCAAGTCGCCACGCACCTATTTGTGTGTGTTCCGCTACATAAGCAAAAGTTACTTTTTCAAAAAGCCACAAAGCCCTTCAAAGAGGGAGAGAGAGTGAGAGAGACAGTCGGAGTGAGAGACAGAGAAAGTAAGAGAGAGGGAGGCCAAGTGTTCTTCCCTGCGATGCTTATCGTACCTGCCCTGTGTCTTCAGACAGACACACTGCTAAAAATACCCATCGGAAACGGCCAACACAGCATCAAATCTGAACTTTCTCAAAGTGTGGTCAAACGTCAGACAACGGAGATTGCTGTTTGTGCTCGTGTGTGGGCAGGGATGGGGGTTGAGGGGGCTTTTCATGTGAAAGATAATGTGTGTTTGTGCTTTTTACTCCAATAAAAGCATGCTTTTGTGTTTGTGTGCATGTGTTGGTGTATACACGCATGTGTTTTAGAGTTGAAGTTGTTTAGTGTGTGTAGGTGTGTGAATAACACTGCACTTTCCATGAATAGGGGCCTACTTAATACTCCTTAAAAATGTTGTTTGTTTTCCAACAAATATTTAGTGAAATGATGTGCTTAAAAATGTTGATTCACTTCTTTAACTTAAAACTAAAAATTAAATAAACTAAATGCATGTTTTTTTTTTTTACACATTTTCATCCGAGAATTCAATTTTTGCAATAATCCAAATAATACAGTTTAAAACCCTGATATGTGTGATTTGTTATTTTCTAGCAATAAACATTAAATAAACACAAAAATAAAGGCAATTTATACTAAATAAATTACTTAATTAAAATGTAATTTAATTTAATTTAATTTAAGGAAAATACACCAGAATGGGTATTTTTACAATACATTAAGCTGTCACTCAGTCTAGCTTGTTTGTGATTAATTGTATGTTTGTAGTTATTGATAAATTTTTTATTTTGTTTAAATTAAGGAAAAATATTATTTGATCATTTTTCTTTCAAAAACTTAATTTAAAGGCTGAGCTTGACAAATGCAGCGACTTAAGGACACATTGACAAATTGAAATGAATAATGACAATGAAAATCCTATTAAAAATAAGGACAGCTCAATAGTACATTGTTGGTAATTAAAATTAAATTAAAATTTAATTGAATTTACTTCAAATCAATTGAACAGGTGGTGTCAAAATAATTACATTGTGGTATGATTACAGTTTTTCTGAGGCTGAAATCAATATTTCAAGGGGGAGCACAGGCAGTTAATGTGTTTACAACTAGTTGCTTTTCATGGTACTTTACTGTTATGTTGGATTTTATATTTAACAGATTTACTATAGGATATATATATGAAGAGTTTGGTTCCAAAACGCGACAAACGCCTTTGTCTCCTTTTTCTGCAGAACGCGATATACCCGCTCAACCAATCACAGTGCACCATTCCACACACTGTAAACATTGAAGGCTTTTTTAAAAAGCTGTTTTTAATACCAATGTACTCGGCAAATGTGTTTATTTAACTGAGCGGTGGCGCCAGATACTCTTTAATCGGTAATGACAAATAATTTATAACATTAGCAAGATGACCCGTTGAATTCATTTTGGGAGCGACGGCTGAATGTATTTTTAGTAAAATGCCTGTATATAAGATAAATATTGGCAAAGTTTAGACTCTGTCATATATGTGAATCAACTTACTTTGTTGTGTATTTTCAATTTGAAAAATAACTTTTATATTGATGGATTAATTGCATTTTGAAAAAAAATTGTCATGGATTTATTGCATTTTGGGGAAAAAATAATACATTTTTATAATAAACTTTTTAAAATCAAAATGTAGATTTGAATTTATGTTTTTATAACCAAAAGATGCTATGTGAAAGTTTGAAACAGAAAATAGTGGTTTTCATCTTGCCACTTTCTTGGTAAAGAAAACACCTTTTTACTCAAATTAATCAAAATGGAGTTATTGCGTTTTGGAACCAAACTCTTCATACATATATATATATATATATATATACTCACCTAAAGGATTATTAGGAACACCATACTAATACTGTGTTTGACCCCCTTTCGCCTTCAGAACTGCCTTAATTCTACGTGGCACTGATTCAACAAGGTGCTGAAAGCATTCTTTAGAAATGTTGGCCCATATTGATAGAATAGCATCTTGCAGTTGATGGAGATTTGTGGGATGCACATCCAGGGCACGAAGCTCCCGTTCCACCACATCCCAAAGATGCTCTATTGGGTTGAGATCTGGTGACTGTGGGGGCCATTTTAGTACAGTGAACTCATTGTCATGTTCAAGAAACCAATTTGAAATGATTCGAGCTTTGTGACATGTTGCATTATCCTGCTGGAAGTAGCCATCAGAGGATGGGTACATGGTGGTCATAAAGGGATGGACATGGTCAGAAACAATGCTCAGGTAGGCCGTGGCATTTAAACGATGCCCAATTGGCACTAAGGGGCCTAAAGTGTGCCAAGAAAACATCCCCCACACCATTACACCACCACCACCAGCCTGCACAGTGGTAACAAGGCATGATGGATCCATGTTCTCATTCTGTTTACGCCAAATTCTGACTCTACCATCTGAATGTCTCAACAGAAATCGAGACTCATCAGACCAGGCAACATTTTTCCAGTCTTCAACTGTCCAATTTTTGTGAGCTCCTGCAAATTGTAGCCTCTTTTTCCTATTTGTAGTGGAGATGAGTGGTACCCGGTGGGGTCTTCTGCTGTTGTAGCCCATCCGCCTCAAGGTTGTGCGTGTTGTGGCTTCACAAATGCTTTGCTGCATACCTCGGTTGTAACGAGTGGTTATTTCAGTCAAAGTTGCTCTTCTATCAGCTTGAATCAGTCGGCCCATTCTCCTCTGACCTCTAGCATCAACAAGGCATTTTCGCCCACAGGACTGCCGCATACTGGATGTTTTTCCCTTTTCACACCATTCTTTGTAAACCCTAGAAATGGTTGTGCGTGAAAATCCCAGTAACTGAGCAGATTGTGAAATACTCAGACCGGCCCGGCTGGCACCAACAACCATGCCACGCTCAAAATTGCTTAAATCACCTTTCTTTCCCATTCTGACATTCAGTTTGGAGTTCAGGAGATTGTCTTGACCAGGACCACACCCCTAAATGCATTGAAGCGACTGCCATGTGATTGGTTGATTAGATAATTGCATTAATGAGAAATTGAACAGGTGTTCCTAATAATCCTTTAGGTGAGTGTATATATATAATGTAACATATTTATTGCCTCTAATGTTTAAAAGTAATGCAACACCCAAGTGTTCCCTGTTTGTGGAAAGCGTCCACTAACTATTATTTGTGTCCCTCTTTAGGAAATTCAGTGCACAAGAAATCCCATCTGAGTAAGTACAACTGAGAATCTCAAACATTTATCAGATATACACTGTCTATTCAGTCAGTATAGCTGTGCAAGTATGGTGTATAGTACAACACAGTAGTAGTTTCTTTGCGTGCATTTTTGTGTGTGTGTGTGTGTGTGTGAGCGTGTGTGTGTGTGTGAGCGTGTGTGTGTGTGTGTACGTGCGTGTGTGTGTGTGTGTGTGTGTGTGTGTGCATGCTTTGAGAAATGGCATGTTTCACCCCCTATGCATATTGTTTTTTGCATATCAGAGAACCCCTCCATTGTGGTTATAGGGAGGGGGCTATGTATCAGTGTAGCAAAGCGGTGCACAATTACACCTGTTAAACACACACACACACAAAGCACCTGTATCCACATATATTTTTACTTCAGCCACAAAAGCTGTATGTTTAAACATGAGCAAAGCTACCGTAGACACACACGCACAGGTGCGCGCTATGGGCGTGTGCACCATCTGAATCAAGATAAGATCTGAGAGTATTTTGGTGAAAAGATGCTGTTTAAAACTCTTCCCGCCTTTGTGTTTGATTATAAGCATTGTGTAAGTATCTCTCATCTTTGTCTTTCACTCTTTTTTTTTTTCCTTCTCTTGGTCCTTTGAAAGTTTTGTTTTTGCATTCAAATAATGCATCCACTAAACTTCCAGAACATATTATCAAAGTCTTTTTTGATTGTTTTTTAGTCAGTTTGACTGTTTTTAAAAAAGTCTGAAAACCCTAAAAGGAAAAACTGAGTGTGTTTCATATCATATTAGTGTACTGGGTTTATTAAAGTTATGACTGTAGGAGGATTAGAAAACATTCATAGCGTGGTTGGACCATGATTCATAATGACAAGCAATAACAACACTCTGCCGTACGCTGCGGCGACAATATCACATGACAATCTTAACCAGGTTGTTTACACCAATACCCCCTACCGCCTATCAGACCAGCCTCACATCCTCTCTGAACAGTTCCTCATTAAAGGCACAATATTTAAGACTACTAGAACAGTGTTAAATATTTTGTTGACTTGTGTACTTACATTATCCCAGATGTTTCCAAGAATGTTTAAATCCAGAGAAATAATCAATTTTAATCAAAACACTGTCAGTGACGTCATACCTGTGTTACCCTCGATTTCCGGTTTTATTTCGTAGAAACCATGGAAAAACCAAACACGTTTTAATATAATGTTTTATTAGACAAGTAAACAACAGTTTGGATACAATTATAAACAGAAAACTAATCATTGTTATATAGCTCAACACATTTAGTCTTATTGTTTGAATGTAGTTTTCTTGATTTTTTTTGTGAGTACCATGCTTTACCATGCCCATGAAAAACACTATTTTGTCAAGTGGCTAACATAACATAACCAGGTGAAGCTTTATTTTTAGTAACAGTAATACAGCAATTTGTTTACAATTTATTAACTCTTTCCCTGCCAAACAGAATTTTCCATGTTTTCACTGTTATACACTCGGGGGCGCTATTACACATCTTCTGAACAAGTAGAGAATCTCCCGAACGAAAACACAGACGAGGGTGACGCAGAAATGAGCGATCTAATATATGTAAGCAGATACATATATTAGAAAAATAATGCGATCATCAACAATAAACAGCATATAAATGAAAACTGCCTAATGTTACAGTGGGAAATGCTAATCCAGGAAGTGGTATAGGACTGTGAAGCTTTGGGGGTGTTGATGGAAGCGTTCTACTACATCTATGCTCTGATAATCGAACTGAATATGATCCAGATGTAGTGATTGATAAAAACGTGATTTTCTCAGCTTTTTGCTCTAAATGTTGCTTTTTTTAATGAAACTTACCTACATTCAAGTATTAATTAAAAAGGGATGCTTATAGGTAGAATAAAACAGATTTTTTTTATATATATATATAAAGTAGAGGCTCTGTTCTTTATTTTGATGTATTGCATGTTCAGATACTTGTACAACAAGTACAAGTATCTGAACATGAAAATTTTGTGAAAGTTATCAAAAATGCTGGCGGTGACTGGCCACGTTTTTCAAAAACGGTGAGGAAAGAGTTTATATGATATTCGATTGAGCTCTTATAATCAATCTAGCTTACTGCAGTGTGCAACAAGTAGCCGCTGAGCGAACGCACAGAGTAACGTTATAACATAATTTTTAACACACACAAATGTATCTAATATGATAAAACAGCGCTGCTTTACCCCACATATGCTTGACCAGAAGAATCGGAAGCGGTGACTGTGGTATAACAAAAGTTCCGCTGCTCTCGAGGCGTGTGTCGCGCTCGTCTCTCATTAACAATCACTCCAGCGGCCTTGTTTCTGCTCGTACAGCACTCGGCCCTGCTCTGCTTCATACTACAATAACGTTAATAATATCATCCATGCCCTCATTATGCCCAAATCCCATCCCGATTCTTTTCCACCGGCTGTGAAGTGAAGACGACAACTCCCATGATTCCGCACTCAATCTCGGCGGCATCAAGCTACGCCTTTGTTTTGAATAGGTGACCTCTAGCGGCGAAAATTTACATATTGTGCCTTTAAATATAATAGCCAAAAGAAAAGTCAACACTTTACAACTCAAATGCTGCATGTGCATTTTAACACTCTCAGAAAAAGGGTACTTTCAAAAGATACTAATACGCACCCTTTAGGGATAAATAAGGTACCAAAGTGTACCTTTTGAAAGCATACCATCCTAGTGATAGCTTTTGTACCTTTTTTCTAAAGAATGAAACCCAAACCAAAAAAAAAAACTGAGTTTATTCAGGAAAGTTTTATAATAACTGTGAGTTTGAATGTTGTGTGTCTGTTACGCTACTGTAAAAAAAAAAAAAAACCTTTTTTAATTTTAGTAAATTTACTGTTTATTTTGTCCAACGTATTTGTGTTAAGTCGGCATGAAACAGAAGTTGTTTTCTTCCCTATTGTGACATACATCCAAATGAAACGGCTTCTCGAACAAGAAAAAATCTACGGCTGGACTTGATTTTGTCCGTTGGGAATTTATTGGACCGTTGTGGTTTGCTATTGCTGTGATGTCATGTGAGTGACAGGTTGTCCCGCCCTTGTGCCAGTAAATGCGTCATCAGAGAGAAAAAGGCAAGGTAATTTAATTTGGTTAAAGATTACGAGGGCACACAAATAAATAAAAAAATATGATGTGCACTGATAAATAATTTATAATAAATACTGCAATATTCCATAAAAAACAAGAATTGTCTATTTTTGATAAACTTTATTTTTGATGGGGACTTTAAAAAGTTATATCAACTTTTGGTAAATAAGTAAGACAAAAAAAATGCAAAGAAAAAAACAAATATAATGAGTTGAGTTTTTTTTCTTTACAGTGTGCCGTGAGAGGGATAGAGTGAGGAATTCAGGATTTCAGGAAGAATGATGCACTGCAGAAAAGCTGCTCAACGCTGAAATGGAAAGAGAAAGAGAAAGTAGAGTCCACCTATAGACGGACAGAGAAACAGCACATGAAGTTCTTTAGTAGACACATCATGCACAAGAGAGAGAGAGAGAGGTGTACCTATCTACAGTTTGAAAGGGACAGGCCCTCTCCCTCTTTGTCACTCTCAGATAGAAACACACACAAATGCTCACACTCTCTGTCACCTACCGACAGAAAACCACCTAATCTCTCTGTCATCTCCCACACCGCGACAGCATCACCTGTTTAGAAGTTTGATTAACAGTGTGAGACAGAGTTGTCAACCATATTGAGTGATTTAGACGTATCTTCACGAGAAAAAGACAGCAGTTCACACATGCTGTGAAGATGATGCGAGGTAGGCATTTGTGTTTTGCGTCTGGCCTAGTAAGTATGTATTTTTTGCTGATGTTTGTGTAGGTGTGGGACAAATGCTTGTTTACATCACATTGGATTCATCCTCATGACTTTGTGCGCTTTGGTTTTCATTTTTGTTAGTGCGGCTTATATTGCAAAGTTTCGAAACACTTTGCATCCATATTGCGCTTTCGTTTCACTCATCAAAACCTAGTTTTGATTATAGTGATTATATATCCTTTCAGTGTTTCAGATGAGATTGACCTTTTTAGGAGTTTCGCTCTGTTGTTTGTAGTTCTACGAGACTCGCTCCGCCATATTAGCAGGCAAATGAAAGGTCCAAGAGTTTGGTTTGCCCTTGAACCATTTGAGTCAGAGATGGATGATCCTCATCATGGACATTTTGAAGGATGGAGTGGGATGATATACAGGATTTTGCAGGAATGCAGTGTAGGTCTAATGTGCTTTGATTTTTAGATCAGGATTTTGATTTGTAATTCAAAATGCCTTTGGTGTTTGAGTATGACCTGATAATTTTATATATATAATAATCAATGTTTTTTAAGAGTATGTGTGTGCCTTTATGGTTTAAAATGTGCTTAAAGTAATCTGATTGACTTTATATAATGTGTGTGCAGGAAAGCTTGTCAGAAAGTTTAATTCACTTTTTACTAATAGAAATTGGCCATGCGGCCTCTTTAGTTCTTAATTTAATTTTTTCATACTTGCTTTTTGTTTGGTTTATCTTGTGTAATTTATTAATGGCTTTAACAGTAGCTTGTAGACGGTTGTGTGTGTGTGTGTGTGTGTGTGAAGTAGTCCAGCGTGGGCGTGTGACTCTACACTTTTCTCACTGAGTTTAGTAATAGGGATTTTCACACATTCAACATCAAATATGCCACACCATTTCCACAATTTACTTTTGATCCTAAAGCACAACATTTTAGTGTAAATTAAGTTTAGTCTTAATTCTGGTTTAACACGAAAACTGCATTATCATATTGGAAATTGATGTGGAACCCTTTTTAAAGCAGATTTAACTCTGTACTATAATCTGAACAAAGTCCTATTTAAGTAATTTTTAAAGTAATATTTAAAATTACAGAACCTTTCTATGTACAGATACATGAAACAAATTCAGTCATATGAAAGACAACTAATGTTGCAGTTCGCTCAATTAAGCGAAATTGTCCTGAATTAATCATGAATTTATCAGTTCTTTTGTACAGTGCTTTTCAACAAAGATTAGGACAAATATGAACTTTAAATTTATGTAGATCCAAGAAATTGGTGATAGAGGCAGTGATTGTTATTCTTGAAAGGTAATCAGTTAGTTAAGGACCTTGCAGAAGAAGCCACAATATTGTTTATTGGCCAGATGAATTGATTATTAGTTTATCTTGTGCTTTGTGGCTGTTATGATTAGAACCACAGTTGTAGATATGATGAAGAGCCAAGCCTACAGATAAAAGGTTTAATGTGCAGGTTATCTCCTTAATGAAACGAACACTGCAAGATAAGATCTCGCTTTCAGAAACAGTCTGAATACAACATCCTCTCAGTCATTTTTGTTGCAAGGCCTTCAAAATAAACGAGAAGTAACTGCTAAAGCGATAAAGGCGATCGTTAATTCTGCCTCTATTTTTGTTTACTTTATCCTAAAACCCACGCAGACAAAATGAAGGACCCTAAAAGTATCAGATGACATTCGTTTGTGAGGCTTGTGGTTGTGGACATCGTTCAGAAATGACTCTCAAGCAAGCCTTTTTGTACAGTCCCCTAAAACTGAATTTTCCATAGCAGCCCACACCACGTATGTGGTTAAATATCTACTCATCAAAATTGCTACAATTCAAGCAGGACCTGCTGAAGTCAGCTGCTCTGTTTCTTTATCACCTTGCATTATCTGACGCAGATTTTCACCGAAGCTCTCGCTGGTGTCCAGAACCCTGCTGAAAGCTGTTTTTTGCATGATTGACAATGTTGTTAAGACACTGTAAAAGAATTCAAGACTCCAACCACAACTGAGAGTGGTTTATAACTCACCTCTTGCATTGATTTGCATTCAAAAATTGAGTTTCTATTGTGTATCTGCGTACTCTACCAGTTTTCAGGCACACATAAATGAATTTGTTTCTCGTGATCTTAAAAAATGCTTAAATTAAGGACAAATACACTCTCGGAAAAAAAGGTACACAGCTCTCACTGGGGCGGTGCCTGTTCAAAAGATACTAATATGTACCATTTAGGTATTATGTTAATATTATTAATATGTTTCTTTAAGGTATTTACTCTTAAATAAGTTCAATAAGATACAAAGGTGTACCTTTTGAAAGGTACACCTTTTTTCTGAGAGTGTATAGGCAGATTTAAAATGCTTATCAATTTCTTTACACTAGAAATTTCTAATTTTAATAGCAGAACAAATACTGTTGTGAAAACATCTCAGAATGCACCTCATGAAGTTAGTTGGAGAGAATGAAGAGTGTGCGAAGCTGTAATCTATAGGCAAGAAAGTAAAATAAAAGTTTGTTTTGTCACTGCATACTTCCCATATATCACATAATTATTTGAATGACTTTACTATTATTTTAAATGTGCAAAATAGTAACTCTAAGGAATAAGTATGCATGTCCAAACTGCTAGGGCATGTTTTTTTTGTACCAAAAATGTCCTTCCGATATGGTAGAACATCTTAAAGGTCAGTACAAACCGCACAGACCGATGGAAACAGACACTTTGTCTGGTTTTGTCGGATCAGTGTGTTACCCCTGTCGGTGTCTGTTGGAGCTTGTTTTCACCGATTGCACACTTTAAATCACCATATGTTGGGTCATGGAATTTCTGAGAAGTGACGTACAGTAAACTGGTGATTGCCTGCCTTGATCGGCGTCTGTCGGTGCGGTGTGAATTGATCTTAAAGTGATAATTCACCTAAAAATGAAAGTTCTGAAACCATTTACTCATCCTCAAGTTGTTCCAAAGCTTCTTCTGAACACAACAGAAGATATTTTGAAGAATATGGGTTACCAAACAGTTGATGGGCCCCACTGACTTCCATAGTATGAAAAAAAAGAAGAAAAAAAACACTGTGGAAATCAATGGGGCCTATCAACTTTTTGGTTACCCATATTCTTCAAAATGTCTTCTGTTGTGTTCAGCAGAAGAAAGAAACTCATACAGGTTTAGAACAACTTGAGGGTGAACAGATGATGACAGAATTTTCACTTTTGGGTGAACTATCCCTTTAAGTCTTGTGAAGACAGTCCTTTAATATTAATTTTGTAATCATTTTTTTTTACTTTATTTTTATTTTATTAAAAACTAATGTTAAAAAAGATTTCCATTTTATTTAAATTTGCATTATTTAAGAGCAGAATCAGAGGTTATCTGTACTTTATGTGGACAAAAGGCCTAAAAGTTCCTGGTTTTTATTCTGTATTAGACAGAGAAGCAAAGCTTCGGTCATGTTGAGTCAGAGATGAAGGTATAAGCAGAAAGACCTTTCGGGATAGCTGTTCTTCTCTACAGCCGATGAACGGAACCGGAAAAAAAATGTGTGGATTTTATCGAATGCACTTTTTGGTTTTATACACACATTAAGAAAACATGCACCGTGAGGCATTTTGCAACATTGCACTAGATTCTCACTGCATACACACACACTTTTTGAATATACTGCCAATGAAAGCTTCACCAGCTGCAAGACTGTTCTGCGCTGTGGTCACCCGTTCAGTCCCTGTGTGTGAGTCTGTGTGTGTATCTGCACACACGTGTATGTGTGTGTGTGTGCACACAGGTGTGCGTGCAGAGTTTTTGTTTGAATGCTATTTTCCATCACCTACATTTTGGCTGTTGTTTTCCTCCATTGTTAAATGCCGCATCAGGCAAGAAGAACAAATCAATTCAAAGGTTTAAAAGTTGACTTCTATTTCTGTTCAGAAATCATAAATATAAAAAATATATAAAAAAATCGGATCCGATCTGTTTTCATATGTTGACCAAACGCTTATGAAACTGAATGTTATGAAAGGAGAGTTGATATATGAGCACACCAGCACATTGATATATGTATAAATTTACCATTTTTTTAATGTGTGTGTGTGGGGGAGGAGTTTCACACCTTTTTTCACTTTTGTTCTTAAACGACTTTAAATCTTCAAAGACACTGAAATCATGACTTGTACATTCAGGGACCAAAACCTTGAAAATCAAAGAGGTATTGAATTCACAAAGCTTTTCCATTCAGACTGATTAAAAAAAGAATTCAGTGCCTTCGGGTCCTAAGATCATCTGACTTAATTTTTAAACAATGAAAAGAACATAAATGTGTGTGTGCGTGTGTGCGCTCGCGTGTGTGCGTGTGACTAAATCATCATGATAAGAACAAGTGTCTTATCTAACTCTGCTTATTTCATCTTATCTTTTGGCATTTTCCTGTGACAGAAGATGTTTTTGTGGCTGTGCTGCTTTGTGAATTTGTTTTATACAACTAATTCTTTAATTACTAATTCAAGTTTTATTTTACAGAAATATTTATTTTATAGTATGTTAATTGTGGACACCTTTTATATAAATAATACATATATTCTAATTACTTTTTTGCTTTTTTCTCTTTTAAATGAGTTCACAGTCAGTATAATTACAAAATCTATAAAACTAATTCATTAAAGCATAATATTGTTATATTTTAAAACTTTAGCTGTTAACTACTAAAACCTACTGAAAACTACTAATCCAAATAAAAAACGTTAGTGATAATTTAAATAATTTTTTGTTTTTACATCACTCTGTTAGCAAGTACTATCATTAGATATATTATTCAATTAGCTATGCAAAACTCCTCAGTTTGTCTCATGTATGTATTGTGTTTCTTTGAAAGCTATTGGCTCTTGATGTTTCCAGGTTCTCTCTTGTTCTCTCTTTCATTCTTTCTCTTGGTGACTCTTTTTTTTGTCCTGTCACAGCACTCTTGTGTTCAACTCGAGGATTTCCGTTAGTGGAACCTTGAGGTTTTTTACTAGTTTACAGTGCAGAATGCTGTGATGGAGGTTTTCAAGAGAAGCACAGACAGAACCACTACATGTACTAGAGGGACTCTTAAATCGACCGACTGTCTTTAAGATGAGTTTTTGTGTGTACGTTCTGTGTACGTTTTCGGCTTTCTTTTTGCTCATTAACCAATTCGTTAGTTGTCCTGAGAACTTTAGTTTACATACAGCTATTGCAGTATTAAAACTCTAAAATAACATACCATCATAATTTGTTGACTATAAAATAGAGCATCATGACTCTACCTTCATACCTATTCAGAAAGGTGTTATAATACATTATAAACAGAACTTTTATTTTCTTTCAACGTTTACCCATTGCCTTTTTTCCCCCGCTTGATCTTACTGTCTTTATTTTGTGTGTGAATAATTGGAGATTATCTGTCATTTTGTGGAACAAAAGTAGCTCTTTATCTCATGTCGTGCTCTTTCTCTAATTAATTTCCCATCGTCATAGCTAAGACTATGTTCACACTGCTGGTAAATGTGGCCCAAATCCGAATTTTTTTTTTGCTCACATGTGACTCAGATCTGTTTTTCTCATGACAGTGTGAACAGCACAAACCACATGGAATCTGATCTTTTCAATTCTGATTTGTGCTACTCCATATGTGGTACTAAATCCGATACAGGTCAGATGATTTGCAATGCGACCTCAGTCTGAACAGTCAAATCGGAGTTCATGCGACTTTTTCAACATCGTCACAATTCTGCACTCATGGGAGTCACTTCAAAGATTTTACAAACCCGACGTTATCAAGACAGTTGCTAAAGGTAGTCAGTGGAAGGACAGTGATGTGTCAGAACTCATATTACAGTGACAACTCTACATACAAGCAAATCACGAGTGCTCGTATCATATTTGAAAACTCTCTATTTTTTTCTGTTTTTTATAATGTCTAAATTCACTGGCTTCTGCGGCAGATCACACTATACAGTGGGTACGGAAAGTATTCAGACCCCCTTACATTTTTCACTCTTTGTTATATTGCAGCCATTTGCTCAAATCATTTAAGTTCCTTTTTTTTCCTCATTAATGTACACACAGCACCCCATATTGACAGAAAAACACAGAATTGTTGACATTTTCGCAGATTTATTAAAAAAGAAAAACTGAAATATCACATGGTCCTAAGTATTCAGACCCTTTGCTGTGGCACTCATATATTTAACTCAGGTGCTGTCCATTTCTTCTGATCATCCTTGAGATGGTTCTACACCTTCATTTGAGTCCAGCTTTGTTTGATTATACTGATTGGACTTGATTAGGAAAGCCACACACCTGTCTATATAAGACCTTACAGCTCACAGTGCATGTCAGAGCAAATGAGAATCATGAGGTCAAAGGAACTGCCTGAAGAGCTCAGTTCTGGTCGTTTGGGACGACCAGAACCCTTCCTAGAGCTGGCCGTCCGGCCAAACTGAGCTATAGGGGGAGAAGAGCCTTGGTGAGAGAGGTAAAGAAGAACCCAAAGATCACTGTGGCTGAGCTCCAGAGATGCAGTCGGGAGATGGGAGAAAGTTGTAGAAAGTCAACCATCACTGCAGTCCTCCACCAGTCGGGGCTTTATGGCAGAGTGGCCCGACGGAAGCCTCTCCTCAGTGCAAGACACTTGAAGGACAAGACACCATCTTCATCTTTGGAGTCCTTCAGGTGTTTTTTAGCAAACTCCATGCGGGCTTTCATGTGTCTTGCACTGAGGAGAGGCTTCCGTCGGGCCACTCTGCCATAAAGCCCTGACTGGTGATGGTTGACTTTCTACAACTTTCTCCCATCTCCCGACTGCATCTCTGGAGCTCAGCCACAGTGATCTTTGGGTTCTTCTTTACCTCTCTCACCAAGGCTCTTCTCCCCCTATAGCTCAGTTTGGCCGGACGGCCAGCTCTAGGAAGGGTTCTGGTCGTCCCAAACGTCTTCCATTTAAGGATTATGGAGGCCACTGTGCTCTTAGGAACCTTAAGTGCAGCAGAAATTTTTTTGTAACCTTGGCCAGATCTGTGCCTTGCTACAATTCTGTCTCTGAGCTCTTCAGGCAGTTCCTTTGACCTCATGATTCTCATTTGCTCTGACATGCACTGTGAGCAGTAAGGTCTTATATAGACAGGTGTGTGGCTTTCCTAATCAAGTCCAAACAGTATAATCAAACACAGCTGGACTCAAATGAAGGTGTAGAACCATCTCAATGATGATCAGAAGAAATGGACAGCACCTGAGTTAAATATATGAGTGTCACAGCAAAGGGTCTGA
This sequence comes from Anabarilius grahami, assembly GCA_003731715.1. Lineage (NCBI taxonomy): Eukaryota > Metazoa > Chordata > Actinopteri > Cypriniformes > Xenocyprididae > Anabarilius > Anabarilius grahami. Next base: position 2,814,740 of record RJVU01029436.1, read on the forward strand.
ATACTTAGGACCATGTGATATTTCAGTTTTTCTTTTTTAATAAATCTGCAAAAATGTCAACAATTCTGTGTTTTTCTGTCAATATGGGGTGCTGTGTGTACATTAATGAGGAAAAAAAAGGAACTTAAATAATTTGAGCAAATGGCTGCAATATAACAAAGAGTGAAAAATTTAAGGGGGTCTGAATACTTTCTGTACCCACTGTAAATAAACGTGTAATCACTTACTTTAATGTCCTCCGTGCTTACTTCCGTATGACAGTGTGCTGTGTACCGTCTTCTTATCGTTCTTTTGCACATGCCGGTCAGTTCAGGGCCGTGATCTGTTCACACTGGAATCTGATTTTGGCCACATTTAAAACAATAGTGTGAAAGCTAAATTCAGATCCGAGCGGTAAATCAGAATTGAGCACTATGGTTCGCAGTGTGAACATAGTTTTAGAGTTTTTTTTTATTTTTTGTAGTTCTTAAAGAGAAATTCCCAAAATAAAGATAAATTTATTACATTTTTAAACCAAAATGATCAACAAAGAGTAAACTTAAGAAATTATTAAGTTTGTTTATCAAGTTGTCATTTTTATAAATTGCAGTTTTATTTACATGTAACTTTTTAATACTTTTTAATATTTTTGAACATATAATTTTGGAGTACATTTTACACACTACAAATTTTTTTAAAAAATTTTTTTAACTGCAGTAGGAGGACCTGCACCATTTCCAGTGGCATTTTCAGACCTAAATACTGAAGTTGCGGTATAGATTTATGTAACTTTCCTCTATCAGTGGTACATCAGAGATAATCATTTACGACATATCACAGCTTACATCTTACTTACAGTCATATATTTTTATATATAGGTGAGATAGTATCTTCATTTCTGGAAAGCTGATTTGAGAGATGCAATCACAAATGCAGAAGTCTCTCACAGGCATTGTGTAAATGTAGGTACATTTCAACAGGTAAATTTACTTTGTTCAGGTTTAGTTCTTCTGTTTTGTAGTTTGTTGAAATGTGTTTAATATCTATGGATAAATCTATGTTTTACGCTGATCTTCAGTTGTGGTAAGTACCAGTGGGGCTTTATAACTGCTAATAGTTTGCAATGTTTGGTAATTCTAATTTTAATTCACCCTGAGAAATATGATTTCTAGTTTCGAGTTTCTAGAGTTTTAATATTGTTTAACTCATTAGATTGGGAGTTAGATTTTTTTTTTCTGCAGACCTCTAATAATTCTCATGCAGAATTTAGGACTGTTCTTGTCTTTTTTATTGTTCTTTGGTATATTTTTCATCAGTTTCTCTAAGCAGAGATGAGAAACATAAATGCTTTTTGTCTGTATCAGCATGTGGTTTAGGTGAACAGATAGCACAGAAGAGAAAAAGAGATATTTTCTCTTTATCAGCATGTGGTTTCAGAGAGGTATAATGAGAAATAGAAGCTTTTTGTCTATATGGAGATATTTCTCTTTATTTGGATTTTGTGTGTGCAAGTGAACCTGTAAGTATTAGAGACATTTTAAACACAATAGGACAGAAAACACATGCAAAGAACCCAGGGAGAGATTATTTTTTAGATTACAGGCCTTGAGTTTGAGAGAGGCCACTGTGGTGAAGAAATGGAAAAAGTATAGTCATTTTCTGCCAGGACATTATCTGTTAAGTTTACAGACAGTTAGTTTAATCATAAAACACAACACAATGCAAAGTGTAATTCAAAATACTGGTAAAACATGTGTGAAAAATCAATAGGGAAAATTCCTTCATATTAACAGTCCATTGTTCCCTCACTCAAAAAACTGACATGTTGGATTTACTTAACTTTTTTTATGGCTACAGGTTCCATGTTAGTGGGTTGCATTTAATTAACACTGTTTATTTCAGTTAACGTAAGTTTATTACATAAGGTTAATTCAATGACATTAAGTTGAATCAGGTGAACATTCTTAATTTTTTATAAAAAGTATAATTATTTTAAAATTAATATCAAACAAAAATTAAATCAAGTAATCCAGTTTAATTGATTAGTTTATTTAGTGAATGCATTCAAGAACAATTTTTATAACTTTTACAGATGTTATCTAAGAAACCCATTTACAAAATCTTTACTCTGTCAATACTCTTATTGATAAGCGTTAGCCAGAAGAGGGTTTTGTTATATCCATGGCATGCCCAAAGTAATTGTTTTTTATTATTAAAACAACTTGAATTGTTGTTAGCATGTCCTCAACCCAAGCTCATGCTCTACACTTTAACACAATGTTACCCCCCAAAACACTAACATACCATACCAGAAACTCTTTCAAATATAAACATAAAAGAACACAAAACAATTTTCCCAATTTTTTATCTTGATGAAAAAAAATGCATAAAATAACATTTTATTTCAACATTTATTCTCCCTATCCAGCCCTGTGCAAAGCATGATGGGAAGGGGAAATCCTGTTCCTATAGTTTCTATAATGCAATTTTAACACAATCATTTATGTACTCTCAACTCAAATGGATTAAATAAAGTGGTTGAAAAGAATCGTGTTGGATTAACTTAATTTACTTAAGTAATTTGAACAAGCATCAAATGTTATTTTTGGCCTACTTAATTGAAACATGTTCTTTCAAAATGAAAATATTGAGTTGAGCCAAAACACAACTGTTTCAAGACAGTTTAACACAATGCAATTGTTTGAATGAGAAACCTAATACAATGGTGTTAAATGAAAATTATTTTTTAAATAAACTGAACAGTATCGTAAAATAATTTTTTTGAGTATTTTGGACTTTTCTTACACTAAAAACAATATATACAAATAGGGCACAATGCCCTGTATTAATTTAGCTGAATTTTCTGTATTTATTTTTTACAGGTGTTTTACCTGTATTTTGAAGTTTGCACTTCATTGTCTCAATGTCCGACTCATGAGCTGCCAGTACTTTTTCTGGTATTTTACTGATTTATTTTTTACAGTGTAGATTGTAGAAGAAAGAAAGACGAAAAAAGCAGAAAGTGGGTTAGGAGATGTAAGTCTGTTGTTATTGGCTCTATTTCAATACGTAGTAACAGAAAATTCACTTAGTCCGGTATACCAAAATAGCACCCATCAACGGCCATTCAAAAGTAATTTTTTGCCAGAAAACTGTAAGGAATTATGGTTAATTAAAACTAAAACCTTTTTTTTTTTTTTAACTTTGTCACTAGAAATAAAACAAATTTGACAAATGTAAACATTTATATATATATATATAAAAATGCTAAATGAGAAAAGCTAAAATATGTAAATCACATGTAATGCATAAGACGTCGACCCACATTCACACCTTTCCTCATAGATTGACACGAGACCCACACTCTTCTGCAAAAAGAGTTGCAAGGAGTTTCCTTTTGTGCCCCAAATCATGACATAGCCTACCTTGACACAGTGACATAAACACACACTGACACAGAAACATGCACACGCTAATTACTGCATACTTGATTATCCATACAACATTAAAATTCATGTTAAATCAAATATGATACTTCAGGCTTTTGAGGAAGGTTTATTTGTCCATCTCTCAATCATCATTGCATTATATGTTTT
>RJVU01029436.1:2821148-2842143 GCA_003731715.1 Anabarilius grahami
ACACATACTCTTTGACTTTCAGCTTAAGAACCTGCAAACATGCCACAAAGTATTCTACAAAGTCTTTCATACCAACATTAAAGTTGGTAAGAAATAAAAAAAAAAAGAAATCACCCTAGGCCCATCTATTTTCTAAATTAATATAATTGATCTAATTGTGAACGATTTATCAATGCATATGTTGCTCATCAAAATGGAAACCTGAAGATTCATAACTGGATCTTCAGGTAAAATGACAGACGTCTCTCTGGTGACGTATGCTGGACTTCTCCAATCATTTAATCTGCATAAACCTACCTCGTTCTAGCAACCGGCTGCAAGTCCCTGTCCTACTTTTTAAATTTTTTACATTTTTTAATTTGATAATCCGTTTTACTCAAATGTGTTACAATATGAAATGATCTGTCGCTACTTAAAGCACTTATAGATTTTAAGACGTGTGCCTTTGCATTTTGTGTTTCTGATATTATTGTTCAATACACAACAATCTCACTTTCTTTGTGCTAATGTAGGTGTGCATCTGTGCATGCATGCCTGTGTGTCTGCGTGACAGGTTTTTCCTACGTTTCCGAGGTCCCACTAGGATAGTAAAACCTGAAATCACCTAACAGGGACCAGCCAACATTCATTGTGAGGAAAACAACGTAATAAACTTACTAAATAGTGTTTTCATTAAATCTTTGGGAAAGGAAATATCATTAGCTTAGTATACAAACTATAGACGCCAATAGACACCATTTCCCAACATCCCAAACAAAAATGTGTATATGTGCATATTTTTCCCACTAAGAAGAAAATGGTTATTTTAATATCTGTTCACTAAAAGGTTCTTTGAGGAACCCAGAATCATTCTTCTACTGCAAAATCTTAAAATCCTTTTGGAAGCATTATTTTTAATAGTGAACACTGTGCCACTGTTGAGCTGCAATTCATTCACACTTCTCCCTTTCCTCTCATTCATCCTCCCTCCCCTTTTCTCTCTCTCTCTCTCTCTCTCTCTCTCTCTCTCTCTCTGTTCATTAGATTAGGATTTCTTAATGTGGCTTTCAGGGATTATCTTTAGTCTGTTACAAAACCAGTGTGTGTTTCTGTTTCAGGAGGTTTGTGTATTTATACCCCTGTGCATTTATACTCTTGTATACTGTGAATGTGTGTAATAAATACATTTGTGTGTAATAAATACATTTAACTGCAAATACACAAAAGAAGCTTCTACTACAAAAGAACCAATCATCCACTGTTTCATTAGTTCATTTTATTCAGCCTATCCATTCATTACAGAATAAAAATTCAGTAAATGTCTTTTTCTGACCATCTTAACATCTGAAAGCATCAACGCATGTCTTTAACCACTCAAAATCTAGTTTTTTGTGGCTTCATTAAATGTTAATTGATAAATGGATCAGTCTATTGTGGGTTAGGTAGAAATGTGTAATTGCTATGCTCTGCTGAAATCATGCTAATATGCAGATTTAGTGCTCAGGAAACATTTCTTATTGTTGTCAATGTTGAAAACCAATAATACATTTGTAAAAACCATGATACATTTTTTTCATGATTCTTTATTTAATAGAAAGCTCAAAAGAACAGCATGTATTTGAAATATAAATATTTTGCAACATTATTAATGTCTTTACTGTCACTTTTGATCAATTTAATGCATCCTTGCTGAATAAAAGTATTTTAAAAAAAGTTAAAAATAAAAATCTTACTCCAAACTTGAACTTTTGAACTGATTTTTTAGAGGGCTATACTGCCCTCTGCTGGCTAGAATTTTAAATCTGATTAATAGCATCAGGAATTATTTAAATCAACTGTGACAGATCGACACATTGGGGTAAAGCACATGATCACGGCTTTAATCTGTGTTGTTATTGTTTTGTTTGTGTCTTTAGCTCAGATTGAGGTGATCCCATGTAAGATCTGTGGAGATAAATCTTCAGGGGTTCATTATGGAGTTATCACTTGTGAGGGCTGCAAGGTAAGAAAAAGAATTACTTTACTAATATCAAATATTCTTCATCTAGGCTGGATTCACAAACAGGATGTCTTGCGTCTTTAGCACATTCCCCCTTATTGTTCCACACCTAACCCACCTCTCTTTGTCTCTCTCTCTGCTTCTACAGGGCTTCTTCCGCAGAAGTCAGTCCTCCAGCGTGCAGTACTCGTGCTCCAGGCAGAGCAACTGCCCCATCGACCGCGCCAGCCGTAACCGCTGCCAGAGCTGCCGCCTCAAAAAATGTGTCGCTCAGGGGATGAGCCGCGATGGTGAGAAAGGATGGATGGATGGAAGAATGTTTGAATGGATGGATGGATGATTTATTGGAATAAATCAAATACAAATTTGATATTCAGTTTGTGCATAAAAGCAATATTTAATTAAAAATGTAATTTAATTGTGTAACTGTAGTGATGTTTTCTCATCTCCCTCAGCTGTGAAGTTTGGCCGCATGTCCAAGCGTCAGAGAGACTCGCTGTTTGCAGAAGTCGAGAGACATCGACAACAGCAGCGTCTTCAGGCCAACTCAGTCCAAGAGCCTCAGTCTCTCCCAGCCTACCGATCCAGCAAAGAGCCCAGAGAACAGTCATCACATCTCATCCCGCCTCTACCTCCGGCCTACCCTTATTCTGTAGAGCCTGAACTGCCAGGCTGCCCACCGGAGGTACATCCATACCTGGAGTGTCGCATAGGCGAGGCCCAGGCTCAGAGTCTGGCCTACAGGAGCTCCCACAGGAGAGGTGAGAGCAACAGCTTGTCAGCTGGTAGAGGTGAGAAATTCATAATAATTGTACTTAACACTGAAAGAATTACTTCTCGATCACACACATATTAGGTGGCCTTAAAAATCTGATACAATAAACACTACAATGGGCTCTGGGCTCTTCGGTCTTCTTTTTAATTTATATATGCAACCTTTGGGAGACATTATTAGGAGACACAATGTTTCATTTCATTTACATGCTGATGATACCCAGTTGTACATACCATTGAAAGCTGGCGATACCATTCAACCCTTATTGGCCTGCCTTGGGGACATCAAGAAATGGTTGTCCAATAGCTTTCTTTGACTAAATGAAAATAAAACGGAAGTAATCGTCTTTGGCACCCCTAAGTTGAGAAATGGTCTTATAAATGAGCTTGGCAAGCATTTCCCCTCAGTCTCCTCCCAGGTCTGGAATCTTGGTGTCATTCTGGACTCTGAACTCTGCTTAACTAAGCAAATTAATACAGTTGTCAAGAACAGTTTTTATCAGTTACGGATCATCTCGAGACTGAAATAATTTTTAATTTTTAATGACCTGGAGAAAGTCATTCATGCTTTTATTACCTCCAGCCTTGACTACTGTAATTCATTATACCGGGGTCTTCCCCAGACATCCATTGCACGCTTACAGATGGTACAAAATGCTGCTGCAAGACTGTTGACCGGGGCAAAGAAAACAGATCACATTACACCAATTTTAGCCTCTCTTCATTGGCTTCTTGTCCATTTTAGAATTCAATTTAAAATTTTGTTGTTTGTTTTTAAAGCTCTTAATGGTCAAGCCCCATCTTATCTCTCAGATCATCTTATTCCTTTTTTATCCTCCAGATCTCTAAGATCTTCTGATTGAGCTCTCTTAGTTGTCCCTCGTTCACGCTTGAAGACGAAGGCTGATAGGGCTTTTTCTATTGCGGCCCCCCGTCTCTGGAACCAACGTCCACTGGACATTTGTCTTGCACCTTTTGTTACAACTTTTAAAAGGAAGTTGAAAACATATCTTTATTCCCAGGCATTTTAATTTGGATTTTATTCTACGTTCCATTGTTTTATTGTATCATCTTGTAACACAGTTCGTATATACGGGAAGGAGGCGGGAACCGGCGAACGTTCAAACAATAATCTTTAATTCAAAATAAACAAAGAACAAAATGAAGGTAATGCCGGCAGACCCTTCACTGTCGTCGCTCCTCCTTTTATGCCCCCGGAGCTCCTCCGTGAGAGACTCAAGGCCGGTGCGCCTCCCAGGTGGAGCTCGTTAACTCTCGCGCCACCGGCCTCGCGCCGTTCCCTCACGGCTCTCGCCCGCCCTGGTCGCCACACATCTGTTTTGTTCTATTTTATGTTTATCTTTGACTTTGTTCTGTGCTTTGGTCAGCTTTGCTGTGATAAATGTGCTATATAAATAAACTTTACTTACTTACTTACAATACTCATGCTCAAGTAGTTCCAAACCTATATGAGTTTCTTTGTTCTGCTGAACACAAAGAAATGTCAGTAACCAAACAGATCCCGCCCCCCATTAACAACCATAGTAGGGAAAATAAATACAATGGAAGTCAATGGGGGGCGAGATCTGTTTGGTTACTGATATTCTTCCAAATATCTTCCTTTGTGTTCAGCAGAACAAAGAAACACATACAGGTTTGGAACTACTTGAGGGTGATTAAATGATGACAGAATTTTCATTTTTGGGTGAACTATCCCTTTAAATATGTACATGTCGGTGCATTGTAATTGCATTTAAAGTACTTGCATTTAAGTAACATTTGTTGTTACACTGTTAACTTTACCCCTAACTGTATTGTAACTCAAAACCTTACCTCAAAATTTAACTCTAAAGGCCAATTCACACTGCACCGACAGATAGCGACCAATGCTGACAATCACCACGGAAAAAGAAGTATACCCGGGCCTTAACCCTACCCTTACTTCTAAAATCAATCATACCTTAAACTCACTAGCAATAAATGGGAATTTTCCAGATTAAGATGTAGATACACAGTACATAGTCTTTTCATTATTTAATGTTAGTACATAGTAGGCCTAGTTAAGGCCACCTAATATAAATTGTGACCTACTTTTCATCTGGTAGATAAATCTAATAAGATATTGTGGTTTATCATTTTGTCTTTCCGTCTTTCAGGATTTGACTCTACACGGTCTACACCAGAGGCTATTTTGAACATGAACGGCAGTGAAATGGGGTTTCGTCCTTTTGACCCTGAGAGCTCGTTCTTTTCCTATCCGACCTCTCTGCACATAGGTGAGAACCGCAAGCCGTTTAGCACATTTTTTAAATGTCATGTGTGCTATGTGGTGGTATAAAGTGGTTTAATAGGGTTAGGAGTTGAACTATGTAGTGTGGAACTGTCGTGCATTCAAATTAACGTGTCTCTTTGTGCGATTTTTGACAGAGGAGATCTCGGCAAGTGTCGTTCGTTCTTACAGAGAGACAACTCAGTATCGACCGGAGGAACTGCAGGCTCTCAGATGGAAGGTTTTCAGCAGGGAGGAGATCCATGCTTACCAGAGCAAAGTACATGTCCTCTACTCTTCTATAACTAGCACAACTGTAAATCCCAAAGTATACATCTGTTTTTTACATGTACGCTAAATGCCAATTCACACTGCACTGACAGATGCCAACCAACAGACACTTAGATGGGTTTTGTCGGATCAGTGTGTTACCCCGGTCGGTGTCTGTTGGCATTAGTCAGCGATTATTTTCGCCCATTGAACACATTGAATCTGCGTTTGTTGGCTCAGGAAATGTCTGAGAAGTGATGTACTGTAATCTGGTGATTGTCCACGGTAGTTGGCGTCTGTTAGTGCAGTGTGAATTGGCCTCGAGCGTCCGGTGTCTGCGTTATTTCTCTCCAGAAGTTATGACCGATAAAATATCTTTATACTCATTTAAAATTGAGTTGTATCTCTTAACCTCCTTACACAAGCACTAAATGTGGACATCTATAGTTGTTGCTGTCTCCAGTAGTTGGTTGTTGTCAATTTTCATCAGTTTCTTTTTCAGCTGTGGAACAATGGGCTGCGTACATGTGACAACTAACAAACACATAAAACCAAATTATACTTTGGGCTTTACTGTGATAAACATGTGAAACACTGCAGCATTAGTTGCACTTTCCTCTTTCTCAGTCTAAGATTGAAAAATGAAAATCGCAATTACGAGAAATAAAATGCCAGTTGTAAAATATAAAGTCACAATTACAAGAAAAAAGTAACAATTACAAGAGAAAAGTTAAAATTAAGAAAAACAATTTCACAAATTAAGTTAAATAAATAAAGCACATCTTTTTAATCATTAAGGCTCTGATATACTTCAAGCTAAATCGAAGAATGAATGAGTGTGATGCCATTTCAAACTAAATGTGTTCAAACTAAAGCCCCGTTCCCACATGATCCCATTCGGTTCAATGGAGCGCTGGCGACTTCCGGCGACACGAACGACAGTGACCGTTGGCAACAGATTGTTGTCGTGTCAAGCGACGGGAGACGCACGTCAAAAGTTCAGAAATTTCAACTTTATGCAAATGAGAAGTGAATTTCACGAGCAACAACCAATAGACATTGATAGTTCGTGTTGTTATATGATGCAGTGAGCAGTTTAGCACTGCTGCAGTTCATATTACAGTTTCCCCTGCATTGTGTTGATTATTAGGTTCAAGAAAATGTATTATTTGTCAAATTCGAATGACGTTTTAGTAATTTTTGACAATATGAGTGAGTTTAATTTAGTTAATCTAGTTAATGATTTAATGCACTGAGCTCTGCAGTCACAACACTCTACAACAGCAGAATGTTACTTTTAATTCTTTTAAGCCTAATTCCTAGTCAAATTAGAATGATTTCTTAGTTTTATATATCATTTGTGAATTTTCTATAGATATGGTCAGACGTGCGGTCTACCAATGACTTTAGAGCGACAGCACTAGGAACGCCCACAAGCGACTTTACAGTACAGAGACTAGTGACATGCAGCGACAAAGTCACTGGCAGTGTGAATGGGACTTAAGTGTTTTTGAGTTTGTTTCAAAACTCACAAACTTTCTATTAAACTTCAAGCCAACTGTTAAACGCTTATGAACTGCCATTGGTCCATGACGATTATGTAATAAATGGGAATTCTCTGGGGCTTTGAAATGTTTATTGTTTCATTTCGTCACCCAGTCTGTCTAGATCAGACAAGAGTAAAAGCATGAATAAACTGGAGTACATGCAGAGCTGGGGCAAACATATCCACATCTCAGTGATCAATTTCTGCCATTTTGTTGTGTGCTTGTTGTTTTATTAAGAGGATAGCATACATCATGTATTTAAATACTAATACAAACAGCATTGGGATGTTTGCAAAAAGTATACCATTTTCATTCTTCTTCTGACCTCTGAGTGAAGAATGAAGAACTTTGCAGCGAGTATATTGGGCCTTAAGACTTCATTCAAAACATCAGTCAAACTTTTGACTTGTAGTGTATGGAATTCAGAATGTACAGAATACACAAACATCTATCTGTCTCGGGTTTCCTCCCTTCTCATTTTCTCTCTCTCTGTCCTCTGTCTCTGTAGTCGGTGGATGAGATGTGGCAGCACTGTGCGGTGCGGTTGACCGATGCCGTTCAGTATGTGGTGGAATTTGCTAAACGTATCCCAGGATTCCGTCAGCTTTGTCAGAATGATCAAATTGCTCTCCTCAAGAGTGGTGAGATATATCTGTCTGTAAAACATACTAGTTAATCGATTTAAGGCTGGTAAGGTTTACAACAGCTCAATTCTCATCTCTCTCTGTTCTGTTTTCATCTCTCAAAAACCTGTCACATTTCTGGCTTTGTCTCCTTCTCTTTCATTCTCATTCCTCGTTCTATAATTCTGTGCATTTTGCTCTCTCCTTTCTGCCTTCTTCTGTGTGTGCCTTTCTTTCTTTCTTATTAGGGTCCATGGAAGTTGTTCTGGTCCGGATGAGTCGGATGTTTAACACAGAAAACAACACAGTATTTTTTGACGGCAAATTTGCCGGAACAGAACTTTTCAAATCTCTCGGTGAGTTAAAGCAATATTTTGGTTTACAGTAATCACCCTTAGACTTCCTGTGTAAGAGCATGTTTTGTCAGCATGTTTTTACAAACCTGTATTTAATCATATTTGTCTAACCCCTTGTGAAAAAGAAGTACACTTAAGCATACATTTAAAAAGAGTACTTATTAGGAAATAATGTACAATAATATACTTCTGAATGTAATGTTTTTGGACATTTGATTGCATGTTAATTGCAATTAAATGAAAATGTAGTTAAATGTATATAGAGTATATAGTTTACATTTATATTAAATGCAGCTAGCTTAACTTTAGAGTGCTATTTTTGACCTACTTAAGTAGGACTTAAGTTAATCTTTATATGTAATTTCATAATTCTGTTGTCTTTGAAATATGGTTATGTATATAATACCACCAAATGTACTGACAAAGATTTTGTACACTAAACTAAAATATACTTCTATGACCTTACAGAGGATAAAGCAGTTTGGAGAATGGATGGATGGATAAAATATACTTTAATATAATTTCTATTGAAACTTGTATGTCATTATTTAAATATATTTGTAATTACACATTTCTAACAATGAAGTTGCAATTTAGTACATTTAAAATATTAACTTTAAATGTAATTGTCACGGTGCAAACCAGGAGTAGAGGATCACAATTGCAGCAGATTTACTCTTATTTAGAAAATAAAAACAAAGAAGGTTATTCAGTAGGCGAGAATCAACGTAACAGCTTCACTAAAGTAAAGACAATACCGGAAAGTGAGGAGAGCTAAACTGAGGGCTTAAATACACCGGCGAAAACAAACTGAACAAGAAACAGGTGCACAAAGCAATCAGTAACCATAGCAACAAACCATAATAAAACCTAGGCCGAAATCCCCCCCACCACCACCTTTAAATGGGGCAATAATTGAGGGGACAGCCATTTGTAGTGGTGACCGAAACCATACTGGATGTTACTGAGTGCACTCATTTAATCCCATAATGCACTGCAATAACAAGTGTACAAGGTGTGAATTTTTTTTTTTTTTTTTTTTTTTTTTTTTTTTTTCTCAAACCAGTTCAGCAGAAATCCCGCCCTGGAGCCGATTCTAAAGATTTAATTCGCCATGTCAATCACAGTAATGATTGCCTACACCAAACACTGATCCCTAAACCTACCCGTCACTTTAACTTCAGCCAGTGAAACTGGTTGCAGGGTGGGATTTCCGCTGAATTGTTTTGGGGAAAAAATCACCTCTGTACAACTGATGTACACTCAATGGCTAGAGAATACCCATAATGCACTGTGAGGGTTGTGCCGAATGAATTCCGCATCTTTCCAGAATATGGCGCCCGCAGCTGAATCATCCATCCATTCATTTTTCAAACCGCTAGTCCAATGTGGGTACAGCGTAATATCATACAGGACTAAATTACTTTTTAAGCAAATATTAAATTGTTTTTTATTAAGGTTTATACATGCTAGTTTCCATGACAGAGTTCAAGATAAATCTTTAATTTGTACTGGAGCTGCCAGTTTGCTAAGTTTCAAATGATTATTAAACAGCAAGGACAAACTATGCAAAAGCGGCAGTCCTTCCAGCGCACACAGTGTCCGAATTCACTCACTCGTTTTCATTCACTCCTTCAAGTGGACTATATTAGTGGAGTAATGTAGGGAGTAGTGAATGAGGATATAGGGGGCGATTTCAAACACAGCTCTAGAAAACAGAAAAGAAGCGGGAAAATGGGGAACAAAGGAAGCAGGAACAGAACAAAGGGAAACAATGAAATATACACAAGTCTATAAAACAGAACATGATCTTTACAGTAATATCAAATAAAGGTAAAATTGTAATCAAGTGTATTTCTTTAAAGCATGACATTTCACAGTAAAAGTTTTAAATTGACAATATTACAAAGTCCACTTTTTGAAATAAAGTATAGTATATAGTTAATATAGTATAGTGTGTCATGAAAGTGTGCTCTGTTTAAGTACACTTACTTGGCTTTTTATTTCATTAATATTATATTAAATGCAAGTACAGCTTTTTAAAAATATATTTTAAGTACACTACAAGTGCACATTCAGATGCAATTGAGTGCATTTCTTTTACACAAGGGAAATTAATTTTTTTTTATCTATTATCACTAATTTTACAATTTTGTTCAAACTGTTTTTGCATCTGTTTGTTCTTCAGCATGTAGCGATCTAATAGCTGCTGTATTTGACTTTGCTTACAATCTGTGCGCGCTGAGACTGACTGAACAGCAGATGGCAGTGTTCACTGCACTGGTCCTCATTAATGCAGGTGAGCGCAGTAAAACTGGAGAAATTCTGACTTTAAAGAAAGACGGACTTAATCTCTCATTCCTTCTCTAAATTTTTGAGTAGATCGACCATGTCTGGAAGACAGAGAAAGAGTGCAGAAAGTAAGGAGAGATGTGGAGCTTGCTCTTAGTCACATCCTGCACAGAGACAATCAGGAGAGCCTACTGCATAAGGTAAAAGAGATGGAGAAAAAGAAAGGATTTCAATGCAGAAAGTGAAGAATTACATTGGCTGGAATGGCTTTTAACTGCTAATGTTTTTGTATAATTCCAGCTGTATCAAAGAGTGCCGGTGCTGAAGTCTCTGTGTGCGCTGCATATTGAGAAACTGCGATGGTTTCGGCAGCTTTACCCTCTCACGGTGCATTCCCTCTTCCCTCCACTATACAAAGAGCTGTTCGGCTCTGACACGGATATACAGACATTGACTACTCACTAAACACACACAGGCACATATTTCATTTGCAGATGCAGAAATGAAACGACATCGCACACATTACACAAAGTTACATATAAAAGTGTATGCAATCAAGATCTAAATATATTATTTACCTGCTCAAGAAGTTAAATATATTTTTGTAACTCTCAGAAGAACAGAAAATAATTTTAAGAGAAGTATGCAGTATTTTGTGCAAATTCTATTCTGTAGGGCGAAGCAAAATATTACTACGAATGCTATTCAGTTTGTCTAAGGATATATTTTAATGTTTTTGAAGTTTTTGATGACCTTGATGGTCTTGATTCTAGCTGGTACAAAGGTGCATTAGCTCTGATCATTAGAATGTTATTTTTTTTTATAGAGATTTTACCAGCAAATACCAGAAAACAAAGATAATATTTGCAGATCTCAAACCAACATGTTGCAACATGTTCTTTGTCAACATACTTTCCATGAGCTGACTGATGTTTGAACTGGCAGCATCAGACATTGGATGATTTTCAAGCTTCATTTACAACATTAGAATCCCTTTTTATTTCTCAGGCAGTACAGAGACATGGATGCTTAATGATTTCTGCCTCTTATAATACAGCCTATTACATTATTGCATTAATTTAAACACGATCATCTATTATGCGTCACCTTTTTTTTTTTTTTTTGTACTTCCCTTCTGTTAAAGCTTGTCTTAGTGCTTGTAATGCTCATCTTTCATTCATTTCACATGGATTTGAGTAGAACTTGTTGATTTTGTTCTTGAACTCACCATTCCATTCAAATAGACCATCTTAATTTGTGTTATTCAGTCTTTGGTCATAGATGATTTTCTCTGTTTTTTCAGTCAGCTGAATAATTATTGTACTTGTAGATTTGACAGTATTTATGCTCAAGGGTCTAAAAATGTATAGAGTACTTCTATGAAATAAATCAAATATGATGTGCTTATTCATTATGCTCGTGTAGACACTTAGATTGAACACAATTCTATTGTGTCTCGATTGCACAGTTTCTGTTCATGTTGTATTTTGTGTCAGATTTAACTTATCACTCACACAATCGATGAAACCCTGTTATTGTTTCGGTTTTTGTTCTGTTGCTATCTATTGTGTTGTGTTGCTTTGCAGAAAAGGCCTCAAATAAACCTCTGAAAAGTGTAAACTGTGGGAGTGTATTCAGGAAAAATATACACTGGCTTTCCATTCCTGGCTTTTAATTTTGTATTTGCGAGCAAAGTTTCTCTGAAATCTTTTTATGTGCTCCTCTGACTCGCACAGATGTCATACAGCCATTTGCTGTTTTGTTTTTTTTATATGTTTATAGTTCCCTTGAAAATGTTGTTTGTTAGAATTGCTCCAATCCACCAATACAAATGCTTCAACATTTCTCATAAAAAGAAATCAAGTTAATCTGGTTTTCATCATGTTTAAATTCAGGATCATCTGAATCACAGCAGATCAGAAAGGCTTTGTCATACTCAAATGAATTCTGCTTACAACGACCTCAGGGGTCAACAGACTATAGGGGATCAGAATTTAGTAAAATGTTTGTAGTTATCTTTGCTGCCTCTGTTCGGTCAGTCAGTGATGTGTATTTGTATGAAAGCAATGCCTAAGGACTCTGGTGCCGTAACATTAAGTCTATCGACCTTAAAGTGATAGTTCACCCCAAAATGAAAATTCTGGCATCATTTACTCACCCTCAGGTTGTTCCAAACCTGTATAAATTTCTTTGTTCTGCTGAACACAAAGGAAGATATTTTGATGAAAGTTTGTAACCAGGCTGCTTTGGGGCACCATTGACTTCCATAGTAGGAAAAGAAATACTATGGCAGTCAATGGTGCCCCAGAACTGTTCTGTTACCCACATTCTTCAAAAAAATATCTTCCTTTGTGTTCAACAGAACAAAGAAATTTATGCAGGTTTGGAACAACCTGAGGGTGAGTAAATGATGACAGAATTTTCATTTTTGGGTGAACTATCCCTGGGTTAGTTCGCCCAAAAATGAAAATTCTGTCATTAATTATTCACCCTCATGTCTTTCCAAACCTCCAAGACCTTCATTCATCTTCAGAACACAAATTTATGTGAAATCCGAGAGCTCTCTGACCCCTCCATAGACAGCAATTTAACCACCACTTTCAAGGCCCAGAAAAGTATTAAAGACATTGTTAAAATAGTCCATGTGACTACAGTGGTTCAACCTTAATGTCATGAAGTGACGAGAATACTTTTTGTGCACAAAACCAAAACAAAAATAGCGACTTTATTCAACAAATTCATCTCTTCCCTGTCAGTCTCCTACGCTGTTGACGTCGTAAACACAGTTCAGCGCTTTCGGGTTCTACGTCAGAACGCCAGCTCATTATTGTCTGGCTCCTGCTTCAGCATAACACAAACACGTGAACAGCATCGGCCAATAATGAGTCGCCGTTCTGACGTCGAATCCGAAAGTGCTGAAAGTAAACCGCGTAGGAGAATGACAGGGAAGAGAAGAAATTATTGAAAAAAGTTGTAATATTTGTTTTGTTTTTGTGCACAAAAAGTATTCTCGTCGCTTCATAACATTAAGGTTGAACCACTGCAGTCACATGGACTATTTTAACGATGTCTTCAGTACCTTTCTGGAGCTTGAAAGTGGTAATTCAATTGTTTTCTATGGAGGAGTCGGAGAGCTCTTGGATTTTATCAAAAAGATCTTAATTTGTGTTCCGAAGATGAATGAAGGTCTTACGGGTTTAGAACGACATGAAGGTGAGTAATTCATGACAGAAATTTCATTTTTAAAAATTCGATAAAAATTCGATTAAACTTCAATAAAAATTTAAGGGAGCTTTATTCATAACCAAGCAAACAATGCAAAGTCTCTTCATGTATGGAGCGAACAGGAAGCTTGGAAGAATGAGGTTTATTTAATGGCCATGTTAATTCTTTGCAATTTAGTTCACTGTTTTCATTCGCAGTGTTTTTTTCTTTTCTTTCTCGTTGTATGTTTTTGTTAGTTTCTGGAAAAGTTAAGTTCTTTTTTATTATTGGCACAAATCTGCTTCCATATTAATGGTTTTTCTGAGAATACTTGAGATTAAAGCCAATAACTGATTGCAAATATTTGCAAATCTCAAAGCATTTCTCTCTTTCAAAAACATATTTTCCTTCAAGTGTGTGTTCGGGAAAGAAGGAAAAAAATCAGGCATCCTTGAAATGGTGGCATCAGACATTAATTTAAATTTTGTAGATGATTTTCCAACTTCCTTTAAAACATTATAGCATCCTTCTATTTTCCTTGAAGAAAGGGAAAATCCCCTAAAATGCTAGAATGAGGAAGAAAACTTGAGAAGAACAATGACTCAGCTGGGGGAGTCAAGCTCCTCTGGGATGCAGCACATATATAAACTATTGTCTAAAGGTCAAACAGTTACTAGTAATACTTTATTTTTCCTACAACCCCATTAAAGCTTGTCTAGGCACATGTAATCCTCCTTGACCATTAACATCACCTGGATTTGACTAGTACGTGTTGCTCCTTGTGACTGTAATGTATCCCGGAACTCACAATAAATGTAGACAGATTAAGGTCAGGATAAAATATTTGTTTTTTAATCACCATCTTATTCAGTCTTGAGTCACGGGTGAATTGCGCTGTGAATTTAATCAGTTGGGTAATTATGGTAGTGTTTCAAAATTCTGTATTAGTTTCTAATATTTGTAAATCTAACCGTCAACATTTTTTCCTATGTTTATTTGCCATTTTCATTTGTAAATGAATTTACTGAACATCAATAACTTTTTATTTACAAAAAGTACTTTGCTTTTCCCATCAGAGACTGAATGTTTGAATCATTTACTTCTGTGTTTTCATTGACTCATGCTGACACAGAGTTTCGATACAGCACTTTGTTTTTAGTATTTTAATTTGGGTCATATTAAAATACTAGGGCCTAAAGTTAACAAAATCGATGTTAATAAAATATGTTATATGTACCGTCTGTATATGGAGCAGGCCACAACAGTGGATTTCTTTCCCAGGCCCTCTGTGATGCATATAATTCTCATGGCTGTGTTTATATTGATACTTTGTGTCCAAGGGAAACAAAGCAGTGGCTGACTCACAGAAAGACACAACAACATAAGAAATACTAGCTCCATCTGGCAATCACTGCTGTAACAAGGTTGTTACCATCAGCAATATTGTGTTAGATAATGTAATACTGAAACTGGACCAGCTCTGTAGTTTCTGAGAATTCAGTGTTTCTATTACACATTTCCACATCTGAGACATCCCCGTCAGCACTACCTGGTGCCAAACTCTGCCAAACTCATCACACTGAAACCAAATTCAGCTGCTAATAAATATATTTTTTTTATTATTATTATTATTTCAGTACCCTTACTCAGAGCTGGTTATAGTGTAGCATTAACTGTACTGGTACTCAAAACACAACTACTCAAGAAAAACTTAAATAACAAATATGCACATTCAGTATGCAGTGCAGATATACAGCATACTCTGCATTTATTCAAGTGAGTATGAATGGACCAGCAATGCTCAGTGTAAATGGCATGTATGTGTGAATAATAACGCAATAGTGCAGTTATAACATATATATATATATATATACTGTATAAATACATATCACGATAGAAAAATTAAACAAAATGCAAATAGTGTACACTTAGCCATCCAGTAGCTCAAACAGTAGCACTAGTAACGCCAAGGTCATGGGTTCGATTCCCAGGCAAAGCAAGAACTGATAAAATGTCAGTGTGTACCTTGAATGCAATGTAAGTCAAGTTGGATAAAAGCATCTGCCAAATAAATGTTAATATTGCTCAAATACATGCTAGAGTATACATATTGGATGTTGTACAGTTTAACATGAACGTGAATAATATGAACATGATTATCAGATGATGCCAGTAATAAGTTAGACATACTTATTATGATAAACAATGTACATAATATCCAATCTGAGTTTACTATAAGGCTAAAAAGTGCAGTGCTTAGTAAGAACGAATGGTAATTTTGAATTTCTCTACCTGACGTTGGTTTAAAGCAAATGATTACAAAACATTTATATGTGCAGTTAAAATGAGAATGACGAACTTGTTAGACAGGAATTAGAGACTGAAACCGTCACATCATCACACCACTCAGAATGCATTCAAGATCTGACAACCCAACCCTGGTATATGGGAAAAGGGTTGTGTCTTTGAGCTAGATGGATTTTTCACCTGCTGATGCTGGTACAATAACTAGTGTGAGGTGGATGATGACCAATAGGAAGAGCTTGGCTATGTTACACAGTATATTATCTATGTTGTATATCTAATTTCGTTACTTAGTTACTTTTATGCAAAGTAATGTGTTACGCTACTTTTGCGTTACTTTTTCTCACCGGGCTGGGCTTGCTTGTTTGTTTGTAAATGTAATCAAATGTAAATGTGAAGGCCCTTTCACACAAGTGAAATGAATAAACCTCATGCTGAAGGAAACACAAATTCACTCCTGTACAGTAGAGGGCGCAGCTCAAACAAACCTTTCAGCTGTGCTGCCATTCTGAACCATAGAACAATAGGATACAGGAGAATAAAGTTCAGCACTCTTACTTCAGCAATGAAAACAAAAATATCTAAAGTCATTTTTGCTTAATAGTATGGTTGAATTGGGTCATCGAATTTCAGCAGCAAAGACATTGGTTAATAAAATGAAATATTTAATATTTAATTATGGAAGGTTTGCGTAATATTCTCAGTTTGTATTTCACAGTTTTTAACACTGAATCTGTTTTTGTGCAAGTGAGATGAGTAAATGCCTGCTCACATTTAGTGTAGAACTACATTAAATATCATGTTTAAACACTTTTACTTACGATTTCTCTCAACATGTGGACAGGAGAGGTGTCAGTCAATAAATGGGAAAACAAAGTAACTTGTGTTACTTATTTGAAATAGTAACTCAGATATTTTGTTGTACATTTAAAAGTAATGTGCTACTTTACTAGTTACTAGTTTAAAAAAGTAATCTGATTACATATCTCGCATTACTCCCAACACTGGATGTGCCTTGCTGTCTCCTTACCTCTTGTCACAGAGATTCAACCACACCCTCAGCACCAGATTCCTGCATACGCTCCCAATCACCCGACTACTGACCAGCACCACCTGCACTCAGTCATCATCACAGTCACTATTTAAACCCACACACCTAAGCTCAACCTTGTCTGGTCTCGCCGCTCAACACTGAACACTTACCCGACTACCGTCCTGTGGATACTTACCTGTTACGATCCAGTCCAGTCTTCAGTCCTTTTTCCGTCTTCATTATCAGAGCGTATTGACACTGCCAGTACTCAGCTTGTTCTTCCCTGGTGTTTAATTAAACTCTGTTTTGTTATTACCTGTGTTTGCATTCTTCTGTTCCGTGACAGAAGACCAGACCAACATGCAACACGAAACGGATCCCCGCGATACTGGCAGTCCACCTCCGGATCCGTTTGCTGTACAAGCCATTCGACGCGCACTTCAACCACCTGTCATCTCTTCTTCGATATCTGCCTCTGCCAGTCCCATGGCCCAACCAGCGACATACTCAGGTGAGGCTGAGGAATGCAGCGGGTTTCTGCTACAATGTTCATTGTTCTTCAAAATGGAACCGCATCTGTTCCCTAATGACAATCCGAAGATCACACACAATATCTTACTGTTAAAAGGCCGAGCATTGCAATGGGCACAATCCATCTGAGAGTCAAACACAACAATCATCAACTCGCTGACAGCATTCACCCTTCATTTCAAGGAAGTCTTCAGTCAAACTGCCAATGCCCTTTCCGTACACGATCAACTTTACAGACTTCGTTAAGGTTGGTCCTCTGTCAACGACTATGCATTACAGTTTCACACTTTGACTGCTGTCAGCGGGTGGAATGGGGGTGTGCTATTTGCGCCTTATCGCCAAGGCTTGAATACCAACATCCACCAGCAGATGGCAATATATGATGACATAAACAGCCTGGAAATCTTCATACAAAGATCTATTAGAATCTCCCAACGTCTCACTGCCTGTGTACCTGAACAACCCGTGCTGCTTTCTCCATTTACCTTAACATCGGTCACCCCTCTAGTACCTGAACCCATGCAGATCGAATCAGCTCATCTTTCACAAGCGGAGCGTCAAAGAAGAATTAGGGGATTTGTGCCTGTATTGAGGTGCAGTGCTTCCTGTCTGTCTCGTCCGACCACCACGCCCAGTGGTGAGTTCTATTCAAACACCTTCTTCCATTGCCTCTCTGGTGCATACTGATGTCACTTTAATAACCTCCCGACTTTCTGTTTCAGGGAAACCCCTAATAGATTCTGGATATGCTGGCAACTTCATGTCTCTCAACCTACTTTGCAAGCTTCATCTTCAACGCTAATCCTGTTCACAAACTCTAAACGCCCACACCATCCTGGGAAAACCTCTGGGCCGTGGCTACATCAAACACTGCACCCCTACAGTGACGCTCTGCATCGGATGTCTACATCACGAAAAGAGCTCATGCTGGAGGGTTCCACAGTGGATATCATCCTGGGACACCCATGGATGCTACAACACTCTCCTTCCCTTTGCTGGAAAACTGGTGAGGTGAAACAGTGGAGCTCCCATTGTTTTGAGAATTGTCTATGATCCATTACTAAACCTTCCAGCTAACACCCTGCTCAGAAACCATCTTCATCATAGAGAGCCGCACTTGTTTGCTTCATGACCATTGAGAGTCCCATGACTAACGTAAAGCAAGAGATTCTTCATGATTATCATGCATTCCAGGATGTATTCAGCAAACAGCTGGATACAAAACTACCACATTGGCCATAGGACTGCGCAATTGACCTGCTGCCTGGGGCAAATCCCCCTAAGGGTATCCTTGTTCGTATCCACAAGGGTGATGAATGGAAGACAGCATTCATTACCTCATCTGGGGCACTATGAATACCTTATTATGCCATATAGGCTGTCCAACTCACCATCTGTCTTCCAGGGCTTCATGAATGAGGTGTTCTGGGAAATCCTTTATCGTTTCATCATCATCTATATTGACGACATCCTCATCTTCTCCAGTCCGAATATCGCCACCATGTGATGCAGGTCCTGCAAAAGCTTTGCCAGTACCACCAATATCTGAAGTTGGAGAAATGTGAGTTCCACCACGACACTGTCCATTTCCTCTGGTATGTCATCAACCATCACGGCATCCCGACGGACCAGAGGAAGGTACAAGCCATCAAAAACTGGCCACAACCATCCAAAGAAATCCAATGCTTCCTGGGATTTGTAAGGTTCTACAGAGATTCATCCATAAATTCAGTACCATCAGTTCACCACTCACCTCCCTGCTAGGTAATAAGGCCAAATCTCTGTCCTGGAACCCCGAAGCCACTTCACCATTCAACCAATTGAAGACAGCCTTCTGTACAGCTCCTATCATGACCCATCCAGATCCAGAACTCCCCTTCATTGTCAAGGTCGACACCTCCATCACCAGGCTAGGAGCTGCACTCTCCCAGCAGCAGGGTGAGCCTCCCAAACTCCATCCATGCGGCGCCTTCCTTTAGAAACTGTCCCCGGCGGACTGTAACTATATCATCGGGAATCAAGTGCTGACTATCAATCTGGCCTTAGAAGAGTGGCGTCAATGGCTGGAGGGAGCCAAACAGCCCTTTGAGGTCATCACTGATCCAAGAAATCTGGAATATCTTAGTGAAGCCAAAAGACTCAACACCCGTCAAGCACGCTGGACCCTCTTCTTCACTCGATTCAATTTGACCGTTACATTCCGGCCTGGTGACAAGAACCAGAGAGCTGATGCCCTTTCACATCTTCATCATCCTGAAATCATCTCCACACCTCCAGAACCCATACTCCCTCCTGCCTACATGTGGATATTTACCTGTTATGATCCAGTTTCAAACTGTCCAGCCTTCAGTCCTTCTTCCTCCTTCCGCCTTCAGCCATCCAGTTCACCAGCCTTCTCTACACACCCTCTGCAACAGATAAGAACTGTCACTGCCAACTGCCAGTATCACCATATTGATCTACCACCCAATTACTCACCTTGCTCTTCCCTGGTGTTATTACCTGTGTTTGCATTTGTCTGTTCCGTGACACCTCTATATGCATTTTTCAGCTTTCAGGCGCAGCTGGACTGTGGGAGGTGTGGTATAATTGTTACTGTTGTTTATTTTGCTTTATTTTTCAAAGAATCAATTTTTGTTAATAAAAAACACTGTTAACTGGTTCACTGTCCTTCTTGCCTATACCTGAACATTTATTCTCAAGGGCCAAAAGTTTAGATTTTTGTTTCAAACAGCTACTTAAAAAATTATAATATATTTGGTCAATTCTGTTATCCAAAATATAGCTACAATTACATTATTTTTTACCATTTCTTTCTAAAGCTGCTGCATAAGCAACAATAAAATTAAATGTATAATGAAGGTACATTTTAATGTGTTTCAAAGAGAAGAAACTTAGCATTTTAGGCTTCATAGACAATGCTTTCTAAGGGCAACTCGTGTTTTAATGAGTTGTTCTCTGAGCAAGCAGAAGTGTTACCACACTTTTTTGGGGAAAGAAGATTACATGGAAATGAGTGTATTTTTGACGGTAAACACTGCCATTCCTGTCCTCATCTGACTTATTAGAGGTTGGTAGAGACGGGGTACGTAAGCTATCACTGACGAACTTATGTGAACGCAGCTAAAGTGTGTCAGCAATACTGCGAAAGCAGAAGATGGTCCTCCTCCTCCTCCTCCTCCTGCTCCATATGATCTCCTCCTGAACTTGACGCGTTTTGGCTCCTGTAAGGAAGTTTGCCTTTAAAAGCACAAGAGCGGAACGGGACAACACACTATCAGCGCAGCGGGCTTCGGGTCTGTAAAGCATTATTTTCCACCGAGAAGTATTTGACTGAGGGCACATCACCGACCATGAGCTCTTCACGCGGCGTGGGACTTTATTTGACGCTTTTACTTGCTCTTCTGTGCGATGCATCGGAAGGTAAATGCAACTCTCTAGGCCTGCGTCACGCTAATGTTTTTTTGTCGTTTGCACAGAATATAGGCTAAATCTCAGACATTGATCACTGTTGCATATTTGCTAGCCTATATAATATGATCAGGAAAGGAATGGTCAGAGAAGGAAGATGAATGTGTGGGGCGTTCATGATAGTAAATAAATATATTTAGTTGTTTATATCACGTTTTGTAAGGCACTGTTTGTATGTGACAGCAAGTTATGTTCCATGGAAACCAGTGTTATAAAACATGCGTGCATGTTGGTTCTTGTGCAAGCGTTTTTTGTTTTTTTTTTCAAATGGCTAATACCAATGTGTCCTACTTTTCCAGACTCTCCCCCGGCTGTCCAAAGGGAAGTTACTGATATGCTGGTT
>RJVU01029436.1:2842215-2872069 GCA_003731715.1 Anabarilius grahami
TTGAACCATATATATATATATATATATATATATATATAAAGACAAAACACAAATATTTTAGGAATCTGTCAAAAACTTGTTTAAAACAAAACATTTTATTGTCTTTATTCACACATAATAACCAAAAATATGTTTAATTTTTATTTTGTATGACCTCCTTTGGCCTTGATAACAGCTTGCATTCTTTCTGGCATTGTTTTTATGTACTTTTCCACAATCTCTGTTTTTATTGACTTGCAAATAGTTTCTAGTTTTTCCCAAAGACTTGGTTTTGATGAAACTTTTGTGCGATCTATCTTTAATTCCATTAAATCCCAACATTGATTACATTTTAGCATTAGAAACATAGCATTAATCACCAAGACTGTTAGTTTAGGGCAGCTGTGGCACAAACCTTACATTAGGTTGTGGTCTAATAAATTTGTTAAGCACTGTATTACACACACTCTAAGAAAAAAAAAGGTACAAAAGCTGTCACTTGGGGAAGTACAATTTCATAGGGTACACCTTTGTACCTAAAGAGTGCATATTAGTACCGCAAACATACAAAAAGTGTGCAATTAGTACCTTATTTGTAGGCTACATGTTAGAACCATCCCAGTGACAGCTTTTGAACCATTTCTTCTGAGAGTGGATATATATATATATATATATATATATATATGTTATAGATAGATAGATAGATAGATAGATAGATAATAACACTAGAGTGCATTGTTGTAAATATTAACATGTCAGTGAATCGGCCGCATATATTTAGCTCAGCAATGATTGCCTGTATTGTTTTATACAACTATTAACAACAATATCATAATTAATATTGAGCAATTAATATATGTAATTAACTTATGGTAATTAATATTCAGTAACTTACCATTCAGACAAAAAATTGTCTATTAGTTGTTACATTTATTTCCAAAAAAGCCAAAAAGTCAAACTTTTCATGTCACCAGCTCAATGTACGGATTGAAAGCTGGTCTGTTAAGGTGCAATCACACATGGTTGTGACAGGAGCCTGACCTGTTTGTTTGTTTGTTTTTGGTTGCAGATTTCTTTCAGAAAGAGGTGACGCTTTCCCCTGAGGGTAAGTCCGTGATCAGTGATTAACTTGCCCTGTTGTCAATCGATTGGTTTATTTTTTCTCATAATAAAAAGCTTTAAAAAAAATTTGTGTAGCAAGAAATACTTTTCTCTTGCTTAATTCAGAACGGGACTATTTGATGCTGCAGAGACCGATCATCCATGACCTTTCCAAAGTGTTAGGTAAGTGATCGCTCCATGTTCTTGAATGGAAAATCAATGAATCTGTACCTTATGGTGTTTTACATCCTTTCATGTGTTCTTTGTATGTATTTAGCTGCAGGCTTTTCAGACATGACCCAGAGAGAAGACACAAACTTTCACCCTGACCGTGTTCCAATAGGTACATATTATGTGTTTCGTTTTAGGAGCTGAGATTTATTTCACTAATGTGTCAGAAGAAATAAGAGAAGTCTTTAGTTGAGCATTTACACGTTTATATGAAGAGCTGTGTGACACTGTTTAATTTTAAAGAAGCCTTGGACTGCTCTTGTTGAATAGCAAAATTTTATATTTTAGTCTTTCATCTGCTAATCTTTCATTCACATCATCAGGTCGCCCAGTGTTTGGCCCTCGCTCCATGGGAGCCGGCGTGGGACCAAAGGTTGATTTCCCCCCAGCCTTTCCAAATGCAGGCAACCTGCAAGATATCTGTCAGTTTAGTAAAGCTCCGACCAGATACCAAAAAGACACGTTTCCTCAAAGTGGCTTTGGCAATGAGCATCGACAGGCTGATGCTGTCAATCAACTCCAGTCCTGGTACAGCGTCTGCTGTGGCATTAATGGAACACAGGAAGAGCAAATCTGTTGTGCTGAACAAGCGGTGAGAGTCTCAACATTATTATTATACCTTCTAATGATTGGTGAAGCTGTCACAAGAGGCACTGAGACAATTAGGGTGCTTTCACACTGGCAGTTTACAGGGCACGGTTCGCATTAAAAATGTGTAATATGAAAGCTGTCATGCTGACCCAGAAGCACACTGGGGTACCGAACCCAAGACTGGGGTGCGCACGTGTTCAGAAAGTAAAGCAACCTACACATGCGTTGTCATACATAGTTCTATAAAGCACATATAAGGGATGATAATGATGATGATTTACTTTGGATAAGAGCGAGAGTGAGTGTGAGTGTAATCATGCAGAGTGAGTGCAATCAGAGTGCCAAATAAATGGCTCACAATTCGCTGTCTCCTCAAAAGAGTCCATTTGCAAGCAGCAGAAAGCCACCTTCATGCAACGCACATACAGTAAACTCAAGTGTTGTTCACTCTGCTGCAAATAGCTCCAAAATAATAAAAAACACAATATACTGACCCGCATCCTGTTTTCTAGTGTTTGAGTGAGATAAACACAAACGCACCAGGGTTCGATTGAATCAGGTTGAGTGTGAAACCAGACCAACAATGCGACGGGCACCGGGAACGATCGCGCTCAGACTCGGACCACAGCAAATGTGCCCAGTGTGAAAGCCCTCTTAGGTAGAGATGAAAGAATTGACAGAAATCCTGTGTCTTGACTATAAAGACCTTATTTCTCTAATATTTCTTTTATCCTTAAAAGGATGGTTCACCCAAAAATGATCATTGTTTACTCACCCTCTTGTCGTTCCAAACTTTTATGATTGACTTTCTTCTGCAGAAGCCAAAAGAAGATATTGATAAAGTGATAGTTCACCCAAAAATGAAAATTCTGTCATCATTTACTGACCCTTAGGTAGTTCCAAATCTGTATACATTTCTTTGTTCTGTTGAACACAAAGGAAGATATTTTGAAGAATATGGGAAACTGAACAGTTTTGGGGTACCATTGACTTCCATAGTATTTTTTTTTTCCTACTATGGAAGTCAATGGTGCCCCAAAGCAGCCTGGTTACAAACATTCTTCAAAATATCTTCCTTTGTGTTCAGCAGAACAAAGAAATTTATACAGATTTGGAACAACCTGAGGGTGAGTAAATGATGACAGAATTTTCATTTTTGGGTGAACTATCGCTTTATCTGTTTTTTCCGTATAATGAAAGTTAGTGGAGTCCAAAACAATATTGGTTCCCATCGACTTTTTATTGTATGGACAAAATACTGACACATATTTAAAAATATCTTCTTTTGTGTCCCATATAAGAAATAATACAGATTTGGGACGACAAGAGGGTGAGTAAATGATGACAGAATTTAAATTTTGGGGTGATAAAAAAACACTTAAAGCAGTGTTTCTCAACCCTTTTATGTCCAAGACAAGGCCCTTCTGTCTAAGCAGATATGTACCTATGTTGTAATAGAAATAAATAAACTCAAAAATAAATAATGTCGAAAATATGTTAATGTTAAAGCTTTTTAATCAAAATTATGTTAAGATAACAACATTTAAATAATTTTAAGATTGCCCCACCCCCTGGTTGAGAACAACTTCTTTAAAGTTGGCATGAAACGAAAGGTGCAATAGACTTTTCTTTCCTATCGTGGTGTGTATGTATAATTGAAATGACTTTTTATCTATTTTTTTTAATTTTATTTTGGTTAAAGTTTATGAGGGCACATGAATTGAAAAAGTAATGATGTGCGCAGATGAATCATTAATATTATATACTGCAATATTCCATTGAAAAAAAGAATTGCCCCATTTTGATTTGTGGTGACTTTAAAGCTTTAGTGTATGAATTCCATGTGACCAAACAGAATGGAAGCAGCAACAAATGGAACGGAGTGCTGCAGTATTGACATATTTTTGTAAGCTAAACCAGAGGTTAAGCATCACCCTGATTCCCTCGATTCTTTTCAGATTCTTTGTTGGATTTATACAGAAAATAAGCTCTGTGACCAACAAAAGTTTATGATTCTTAAATGTTTTGTTCATTAATGATAATCTTCATGAATGAACACAACTTTAATGAATTATGAAACCTAAATACAAGTAAAAAGCTAAACATAGGCTATGAACAAACTACACCACAGTCACGTGATTTCACTCAGCTTCCAACAGCTCTTTCAGATATTTTCCCTGAAAGTTTGATTTAGAATAGTATGCAAGATCATGATTATAAATGCAAAAAGTTGTCATTGATCCAGCACCAAACTTCTGCCATTGGTTGAGGCATGTTGCTCTATCGCCCCTTCTCAAACAAACAAAACAAACAGCCACAGAGTCACAGTGTTTGTTTACACTCACATCTGTTCTTAACAGCTTTCAGATTCCTCACATTGCTAAAGCAGAAACTGCAGATCTAGGGAGATGTTACTCAAGTTTGTTTTCCTATCCACTAAAAGTGTTTATACGGACATTGTGCACCATCAGGGAAATATCTGCGCTCTCATGTATGATTAATGTGTCTTTATATCAAATCTCTACTTGTTTTCTTTTACTATTTAGTCTGGTGAGAAAGTATCCAAAACATTGGCAGCCATGAAATGGACCAATGTCAATGTGAACAGCCTTGAGTTTGATTCTCTCATGACTGTTGCACTCTTCGCTTTCATAGTAAATGATACTAATTGTAATTATACTAAAGCTGTTTTCCTTTGTTTATTTATTCCTGACTATTGTCTTTCCTATCATTCAGTGGAAGAAGAGTCTGTCTGCATACTGTACTGAGGAATTCTCTATTAAGACCAGTCACTACTTCTGCTGCAAGAAGAACGGGAAGGCCAGATGGAGCTGTTTTGATAAGGAGGCTTCAGATTCTTCATATCACGTCTCCTCCGAGGTCTCAAATGCCAAAACTCCAAAAAAGATCAGAGGCTTCAAATATAACCCCCGTGCTTGCAAAGGGTAGGTTTCTAATGGAGTATATGCAGTATGTTTTTGGTTTAAGGGACAATTGAGGGTTTTAAAGGGCATTTAAAAAGAAAAAAAATCTTTGGAAATTGTTCACATGATTGTAATGTTACCTGAGTGAATCAAGATGAATTAGATAAACTGGGTACAACTGGGATTTTTAAAAAAATTTTTATTGATTATTATATTCTGTATTTCTTTACCATATAGAGGTTTTAACAACATGTCAGTATTACAGAAAAATGTTTAGAAAACATTTATTTTATGTCATAATTCTGTAAGCCATGATATCAGGTTTTGTTTTATAACAGTTTACAGGTCTAAAAGCCTTAAAACTGAAACTGTTTTTGAAAATTACATTTTATGCCACAAGAAGCATTTTATTTAGAATTGCTGTTAGTGTTGTGTGTACCATTTTATTCTGTACTGGCTTTCTCTATAACGCAATGATCAATGTAACAAATGGTATAGCCTGAGATTGCTTGATGCTGATATACTTGGAAGCCTGAACATCTGGGATAAGGCCTCTAGAGGCCGTAGGGTAGATATAAAATGCACATATTTGGTAATGTTCGTGCATATTCTTGCATATCGCCTGGGAAAGTACATCCACGGTAATGGTCACACACTTAAAGATTATGTAACACTGATAATGTAGTACACAAACTCCTAGTAAAGAGTATAAAAGCTGACTGAAGAAAGCGGAGGAGTTCCTTGTCTTCTCCTTTCCCTCTTCTCTATCACCCGATGTAAATGAATTATCTTTTAGTAAAAACTCAGTATTACACCTCTGGCTCCTGACTAGTCATTCTTCAAATCCTGATGACACAACAATGGTTACACCACATGATAGAAGGTCACATCACATGATGAAATTCTATACAACATTGAGGATAAACATGTTTTTTTATTATTAGTGTAGAAGTGGGATTCTTTCTCTTCTGCTCTATCTATAATGACAAGATGTGAGGTGGCACATAGTCAATTTTTGATTTAATAATATAAAGGTATATATATATATATAGCTTATGTTCCTTTTTAAACACAGAAAGATAGCTCTTTCAGGTCAGATTGACACATTGTTTTTATTTGCTTTCAAATGACAAAACACTTTAAATGGTCAAAACTGTTAATAAATGTACAAATGCTATAAGATGTCTCTTTTTCATTATCTTATGAAATTGTACAAAAAACATTATTTCAATACTTACAATAATAATTCAATGCAATTCAATAAAGTTCACTCTCATTTATAAACCAATATACAATGTTGTTTTTTATTGTCAATCCACATGACATTCAAATGTGGCAAAAGAGCCACAAAGTTCATTTTTAACAAAATTAAATTGTTATTTCCAAATTTCAGTTATAAGTCTTACAAACGTTCTTGATTTCCAATGATAAATAATATGCTACTGTATGATGTTTCTTCAGGTCCAGGTTTCTTCATCTTAAGATGAGATTAATTAATATATTGTGCAACGTAATTTACAAAACAAAAAAATTATTTTCAAAAGGATTGTATTTATTTTCAAATTAAGTTTATGTTTGTCTAATACTGTACCAGTCATAACTGGGCCTTTGCACCAAATGATATTTTGACACCTTAAATAAGAGAAAATTAGCAAAACTATAATATTTATAATATATTTATATAATATATTTGAAAAAAGGGAAGCAGANAATCTGAACAAAGGGAAGCAGATAAATACATGAGAGTTTTTTTTTGTCATGTCTCAACCCTTAAATAAAGAAATGAGTCATTCTCAGTGATAATTAGTCACCGCCTACAACTAATTTTCTAGTTGTAGGTGGTGATGTAAGAAATACACATTCGTTCCACCATAAAAATTAAGGTTTGCAAATGACACAGAGGAAAAGGGAAAATGAAAATAGAAAGTATTAATAATTCCACTGTCTTTAATCATCCAGCTCAGTGGTGGCTTCTCCAAGAGCACCTCAGAAGCAGCCTAAAGTTCCAGGCTTCATCTTTCCACCTGGCCGTCCTGATTCCTCCAACATAGAGCAAATCTGCACTCATCTCAAAATCCGACCACGATACTTCACCAAGTGTCTTCCTTGCACTGGGTATGCCTGGCTGGTCCGTCAATCGAAGGCCATCAATGTCCTGGAGAGAGAATATAACCAATGCTGTAAGGAGAAAAAGGGTCAACAACACTGTGCTGAAAAGAAGGTGAATAATTCAAAAATAGCAGATTAATCCCAATTTCAGAACTATTTTGAACTGAAAACAATTGCAGATA
Source organism: Anabarilius grahami (assembly GCA_003731715.1). NCBI lineage: Eukaryota > Metazoa > Chordata > Actinopteri > Cypriniformes > Xenocyprididae > Anabarilius > Anabarilius grahami. The sequence continues at coordinate 2,849,333 of RJVU01029436.1, forward strand.
ATTGTTAAATTCGAAAGTAAATAAAATAATATATATATATATATATATATAAAGGAGGCCAGTGTATACAACGTAGCTGTGTGAACTTCACTCCTGGCCTCAAGAGGTGGACTGGCGACTGATGCTAGGGGCTGCGTTCTTTAGCGACCTTGTTAGTGTGCCTGCCTCCCATGCCAGAAATGCCGGTTCGAGCATTGTAGAGCTGTGCAAGTAAACCTCACTCCTCTGACCTCAAGAGGCACACTAGCGATTGGCGGCTTGAAGCTGCATGCATCCTTGTTATCATGCCCGCCTCCCATACCAGACACTCCGGTTCGAATTCCGCTCGTCGCAGTGCGAGTAGAACCGGAGGGGTTAAACACACACATTACACATACACTGCGTTCCAAAATATTATGCAAGTGACATATCTGTAAGATTTCAGTACAATAAACATTCAGATTTTAGTTTTTCTAAGAAAATGTTTGTTTGTTTATTTATCAATGTCTTTTTAGATAACTGTTATCAATCTCAGACAAAATAATTGGCCAGGTCTTTGGAAACACTACTTAAGAGGTTGTTCCACATTATTAAGCAAGTCACAGTTTTAATGCAATATGGGGAGGAAGAAAGATCTTTCTGAAGATGAAAAGCATGAAATGGTGCAATGTTGTGCAAAAGGCATGAAAACAACTAATATTGTGTGAAACTGAATGGAGATTATCGAATTATCATAAGATTTGTGAGTGATTTAGAGCACTGCAGAACTCGGTCAGAGAAAGGTTGATAAAGGCTTATTAAGGAAAGTTTCTGTCAAAAAACTTAATTGTATTAAAAGAGCAGCTATAAAAAAGCCAGTGTTGAGCAGCAAACAGGTATTTGAAGCTGCTGGTGTCTCTGGAGACTCAAGAAGCTCTCCATGCAGGCTGGCAGTTGTGCGTAAAGATGCATTTTAGCCACCATTAACCAAACCTCACAAAGAGAAACATTTACAGTGGGTGTAGAAATACATGAAGACTCATTTTTAAATAATTTTATTCACTGACGAATGCCGTACTACAATGGATGGTCTAAATGGATGGATTTCTGGATGGTTGGTGAATGGCCACCACGTTCCAACAAGACTGCGACGTCAGCAAGGAGCTGGCGGGTGATGATTTGGGCTGGAATATTGGGAAGTGAGATGGAGGGTATTTAAATGACTTTTGCAAGATATGTGGAGTTCATAACTGGCCATTTTCAGCTATGGTATAAAAAGGAGGATAGTGCATAGTACAATGCACTATTGTACAATGCACTATGCACTATCCCATGCTGCAAAAAAACACCACAGCAATAAAACTGTTTGAAAATGTATTTCTAAACCCATTGTAAATGTTTCTCTTTGTGAGGTTTGGTTAATGGTGGCTAAAATGCATCTTTACGCACAACTGCCAGCCTGCATGGAGAGCTTCTTGAGTCTCCAGAGACACCAGCAGCTTCAAATACCTGTTTGCTGCTCAACACTGGCTTTTTTTTATAGCTGCCCTTTTAAGTTTTTTGACAGGAACCTTCATTAAAAAGCTTTTTTCTGACTGAGTTCTGCTGTGCTCTAAATCACTCACAAATTTTATGATAATTTGATAATCTCCATTCAGTTTTCACACAATATTAGTTGTTTTCATGCCTTTTGCACAATTTCATGCTTTTCATCTTCAGAAAGATCTTTCTTCCTTCCCATATTGCATGAGAACTGTGACTTGCTTAATAATGTGGAACAACCTCTAAGTAGGATTTCCATAGATCTGGCAAATTATTTTGTCTGAGATTGATTCCAGTTATCTAAAAATACATGGATAAATAAACAAACAAACATTTTCTTAGAAAAACTAAGATCTGAATGTTTATTGTACTGACATCTTACTGATATGTCACTTGCATAATAATTTGGAACGCAGTGTATTAAGGTTTCTTGAAGACATAGGCCCCATTTCACAGACAGGGCTTAGACTAAGCCAGGATTCGGCCTTAGTTCAATTGGGACGTTTAAGTAGCTTTTATAAACGTGCCTTAGAAAAAAAACATTACTGGTGTGCATCTTGAGACAAAACAATTGCACTGACATATTATAAGATATGTCAGTGCAAGTTGCTTTTAGTTAAAACAGCTCAAACATACATTTTAGTCTGGGAGTAGCTTAAAGGGTTAGTTCACCTAAAAATGAAAATTCTGTCATTAATTACTCACCCTCATGTCGTTCCACACCCGTAAGACCTTCGTTTATCTTCGGAACACAAATTAAGATATTTTTGATCAAATCCGATGGCTCAGTGAGGCCTCCATTGACAGCAAGATAATTAACACTTTCAATGCCCAGAAAGCTACTAAAGACACATTTAAAACAGTTCATGTGACTACAGTGGTTCAACCTTAATGTTATGTCAATTCATTTTTGGGTGAACTAACCCTTTAAGCCTTGTCTTTGAAACCCGGGGATTATGTTCCAGCAAGTCTGCTTGATCATTTACCAAAGAAGCGTGTCAATATTAATCAGGAAAATAAGATTTTCTTATCAAAATGATAAAATGTTGTGATGCAAAAATGAGTACACCCTCTTGAAAGTATAAAAATAAAAATAAATAAAAAGTTTCTAGTGCAAGTTAAAGGCAATTTTTGATAAATTTTTTATCCAAAACATTTAAATAAGAGTAATTTCTCGACAATTAAAACTGTTATAAAGCCCACTGAATCATTCTCAGATTTTATACTGACAACAATAAAGCCACGTAGGAGAAAATTGTCAGAAGACAAAGTAACATAGAAACTCAAAAACAATATAGTTGGACTTCTGGTAATCCATACTCTGGTCTCATGAGACAAAATCAATCATTTTGAATCTAACAGCATCCAAAGTGTTTGGCATTGCAAGAGGGAGGAGTACAGTGAGAAGTGTCTGGACCCCACAGTGACGTTCAGTGGTAGTAAAGCTCTTATATAGGGATGTATGAGTGCTGAAGGAGTGGTGCTTAATCAATGTGTCATGAAGTCACACAATATTATGTGATGTTATGCAAAATCTTGAAACATACTGTAAGGTGCTACCCTCTCCTTATTCCCTGCATTGTTGGACACTTTTTCAACATGACAATGACTCTATACATTCTCCCAAGGTGAAAATCTTTTTCACCTGTATTCCACCTGACCTTAACACTACTGGGCACCGGTTGGGACATTTTGTTCAGACACTTTAAATATATTGTTAAGCATCATTGAGTGTGTGTAATGGAATTAAAATACAAACATATCCATCAAAACAAACAGAACATTCCTCACAATATCTTACCTTTAAACTGTATTTATCAAGAACTAAGCAGTAACAGCTGATTTTTGTCACTCAAAAGTGTTAACATTCTAAATGAGCTCTTTTTTTTTATCTACTTCAGTGGAAGAAGACGGTTGACAAGTTTTGTAAAGATGAGAAAAAAACCAAAGGACCAAAGTTTGAGTGTTGTGGAGAGAAGAAGGGAGAAGAGCAGTACACTTGTTTTGCATCTGCTGCTCCAGATCCAAGATACAACTCCACTGATCCAGACCTCAGCGCTGATGCCGCTGCTGCTGCTCCTCCAACTCTTCATGCATTTTGTGATACACATACAAGCATCAAAAGCATGTAAGACCCACTTTATTCCAAACTACATGTTTAACAAATAAACTTGACAAAAAGTTTCGGGTCCGTAAGATTGTTTGAAGAAGGTTTTTGAAAGAAGTATTTTACAACCCGAATTCCGGAAATGCTGGGACGTTTTTTAAATTTGTATAAAATGAAAACTAAAAGACTTTCAATTAACATTAGCAAATATTTTATTTATAATAGAACATAGATAACATAACAAATGTTTAAATGGAGAAATGTTATACTTTTATCCACTAAATGAGCTCATTTCAAATTTGATGCCTGCTACTGCTACAATAGTTTGCGCGGGGGCAACAAATGGCTGAAAAAGCAAGACATTTTGAAAAGATTCAGCTGGGAGAACATCTAGCAACTAATTAAGTTAATTGATATCAGGTCTGTAACATGATTAGCTATAAATGGGATGTCTTAGAGAGGCAGAGTCTCTCAGAAGTAAAGATGGGCAGAGCTGTGAAAGAGTGCGTAAAAAGATTGTGGAATACTTTAAAAACAATGTTCCTCAATGTCAAATTGTAAAGGCTTTGCAAATCTCATCAACTACAGTGCATAACATCATCAAAAGATTCAGAGAAACTGGAGAAATCTCTGTGCGTAAGGGACAAGGCCGAAGACCTTTATTGGATGCCCGTGGTCTTCGGGTCCTCAGACGACACTGCATCGCTCATCGGCATGACTGTGTCAATGACATTACTAAATGGGCCCAGGAATACTTCCAGAAACTACTGTCGGTAAACACAATCCGCCGTGCCATCTGCAGATGCCAACTAAAGCTGTATCATGCAAAAAGGAAGCCATATGTGAACATGGTCCAGAAGCACCATAGTGTCCTGTGGGCCAAGGCTCATTTAAAATGGAAAAGTGGAAAAGTGTTCTATGATCAGAGTCCAAATTCGACATTCTTGTTTGAAATCACGGACGCCATGTCCTTCGGGCTGAAGAGGAGGGAGACCTTCCAGCGTGTTATCAGCTTCCAGTTCAAAAGCCAGCATCTCTCTGATGGTATGGGGGTGCATAAGTGCATACGGTATGGGCGCTTGCATGTTTTGGAAGGCACTATGAATCCTGAAAGGTATCTAAAGGTTTTAGAGCAACATGTGCTCCCCTCCAGATTATATCTATTTCAGGAAAGGCCTTGTGTATTTCAGCAGAACAATGCAAAACCACATACTGCAGCTATTACAACAGCATGGCTTCGTCGTAGAAGAGTCCGGGTGCTGAATTGGCCTGCCTGCAGTCCAGATCTTTCACCTATAGAGAAAAATACGTCAAAGATGACCACAAACTCTTCAGCAGTTGGAAACCTATATCAGGTAAGAACGGGACCAAATTTCAACACCAAAACTCCAGAAACTCATAACTTCGATGCCCAGACGTCTTCAAACTCTTTTAAAAAAAGAAGAGGAGAAGCTACACCATGATAAACATGCCTTCGTCCCAACTATTTTGAGACCTGTAGCAGGCATCAAATTTGAAATGAGCTCATTTAGTGCATAACATTTTTAAATTTCTCAGTTTAAACATTTGTTATGTTATCTATGTTCTATTCTGAATGATATATTGGCTTTGATTTGAAAGTCTTTTAGTTTTCATTTTATTCAAATTTAAAAAAACATCCCAACGTTTCTGGAATTCGGGTTGTATGTTCACCAAACCTGGATTTACATGATACTTCAGAAATCATACTGATATGCAAAAACAGTTCTTTTTTTCAGTATCTGTTGAATCACAGTTGAATACAGTTGTGCTGCTTAATATTTTTGTGGAAACCATGAATTTTTGTTACAGTTTAGAAGTCTTTATTGTCACTTTTGTTCAATTTAATGCAGCCTTGCTGAATAAATGTATTAATTTAACAAAAAAAATAAATAAAACATAATAATAAAATACATTTAGTGTGGCCAAACTTTTTAATGATAGTGTAATGTACATGAGGATGAGCTCTGAAATTCTCTTCGTACTGGAATAGTGTTTTATACTGTGAGAATCATATAAATTAAGGTTCTGTTAAGTAACACATGCAATTGTTTTCTTAATATAAATGTCCTTTCAGATATCAATGACCATGAATGCTGGTCAAAACAAGGACAGTTGAAAAATAATCCCAGCATGTGATTACATGGTTAACCTTCGGCACAGCTAAACATTGGTTCAAGGACAAAGAAAATACAAAATACTAAAAGTCTGAATATAATTGTAGAAAGTGTTTGATTTCATTCTAAGACAGCTCGATTTTGGTTTTACCAACATGCAGCAAACTATAGGCACTTGGAAATGAAGATATTTACAGAATTATATTTTAAGAATTAGTAACTCAAATCTAATTTATCACCCACAGGAAGAGTTTCCCTTTTTCAGTAGATAAAATGGTTGAACGGTGCTGTCCTCTGGTGTTACACGAGAGACCTGCATGTATAGAGGCCGAGGTAAGGCAAGCTTTTGGGTTGATTTTCTCAATATGTTTGTGTGTGATTAAAAAGTCTGCAAGATAAATAAATGTAAATTGTAAGCAGCCACTTTTGATGCAAATGAATAGCTAAAAGAGTACACTCAGCAAAAATGCTATTTATTCTTGTCGCTGGCTCACTACCTTTACTTTAAAACTGTCTATTCTCTTGCAGCTCGACAGCCACCTGAATGATATGTGCAAATCCAAGGAGCTGGTGAAGCCTCATTGTTGTGAACCCACTATCAAACACCGTGTCAAATGTGCCACAAAACTGCTACAGCGTTATATTGGAAAGGCAAATAAAGCCAAATATAGTGGGAGGAAGAAATGCCCCCTCATCATTCAGTTTGCATTGTGTGACAGGTCCAGATTCATAGAGAATCCTTGATATCATGAATGTGAATCAGTTTATGCCGAGTGCACACATTTCAATATATGTACACTTGAGTTAAACCACTTTTTGTTTATTTCTTTTAATATGCATATTCTATTTCTTTATGCAGTTTTCTTGCCAAAGGTTTTGTACTGATTATTGAGAGACATTTTTCAGACTTGATCATAAAACTGCTTGGATAGTATAAAATATTGAAACTTGTTTCCCAATAATATAACAAATTATATGTGTGTATATATAAACAAAATGTCTGTTGTTATTTTTTTTTATAAATCTTCTGTTATTGTACATCATTTACGTTTCTACAGGCAAATAAAACTCTACAGTATAGTTAATTTCTTTGTCTGTGTATTATATAGGCCTACATTCAGGCAAGAGTCGACTAAGCCTATAATGAAGGTAAACTTTAAAGGGTGTTCTTAACTTTTAAGGCAAAAACAGTTCCTTTTTTTCAGTATCTGTTTAATTTTATATAACATGTCTTATTTATAGCCTATTATTTCAAAGTTAAACTATTATTTATTTGCCTATGTGCAATGACTTTTAAAATGTCATGCATGCTCAGCCTGTCCAAGATTTTATCTACTCTGTGAACGGTTTTGTTATTTTTAGCACTGTACATAAAGGCTTGGCGAGTTTGTTTCACAAACTAATGGGACGTAGACAAGGCAAGACTGTCGTCGTCTGTAGAGAAACTGGACATTATGTAGCCTAAATTATATTATTTAGATCTCCGTAGGCTAATATAATGTAAAATATAATAATAGTTTCTGTATGTAGATAGTGGTCAGAATCTCTGTAGTTATTATAGTCTCAAATAGGTCAGTGACAGTAAAGGGTGCCAGAGAGTCAGTCCTGGCGGAACTGGACACTAGTTTGTCTGTCTGATTCCGGTCATGGATCGGGTCCAGTAAACCCGAATCAAAATGGCGTCTGCCGGTCCACCCGACACGGGCTTATCTGCCCCTCCAGGTAAATCAAATCATTATGTTTTTTATACGTATATTGGCATGTGTGTTTTTATGTTGTCTGTTGCCATGGGTAAACTATTTTTACCAGCACTGGATTGATTCACTGTTTACAGTGTTTAACGTTACTGGCTTCAATCAAGCCTTTTGTTCAACAACCACAAAATAAATGTAATCTATTATAGTCGCTAGTTAGTAATTCTAATAAATCCGTAATTTATCAGATTTGTGTATGTGTGATTAATTTAGTTTAATTGATTTATGATCTGAAGGTTTTCCTAAAATAATCCAGATCGATGATGTGGATCTGTGGCTAACATGCTATATGCTAACTAGTCCAGTTATATCAAACATATAACAAAGCTAATATTAAAATAAATAACCTACATGAATGAATGCAGTTGAGTTAAGATGATCTTTTTGGTTATTTGTCTATAAAAATTGGGCTGTTTTAGATTTTTTTTGATGCTAATTTTAACCGTCTATGATAAATGTTGTTTTGTTGTTAACGCTCGACAACACGCTAATTTCTTACTTTATTTACTTTTTGTTTTGAGAAAGTTATTATTTTGTTTCTAAATAATATGTTAGAGTTTGGTCAAATATATGGAAATTGCCTAAAGGTCTTAAGTTCTTAAGTAGTACTTGTAACGTTCAGTTTTTTGTATTGTGTTGTAAATATCATGAGATATGATATTTAGAATATTAATACCTCTCTCTAATAAGACATTGATAAAACAACTTGTTAATATTTTAAACTAGCTCACTGCTAATATGTAAAAAAAAACAAAAACTGTCAGGTTTAAGTTTACGTCAGTGTGCTAATACTTTCCACAGGCGCACCCATACTTACATAAGTATATAAATTAAACAAGTAAATTAGTTTTCTCATTTAACGGCATAATAATTTGTGGTACACATAATAAGCCAAATTAAATTTAGATGAAGGGGTTTATGTAACAGTGGCATTCATTGAGTAGCATTTTATCATGAGTTAGACCTTGAGTTAAGGAGTTCCCTCAGTTATGATTAAAAGTGTTTAATTTGTCTTCTTTGTCCTTCATGAAGGCTTGCAGGAACTTTTTTTTTTACACTTGGTTATTTTGTAACTCAGTGTTGATTAAACCATGTCAAACATGTAGCTCTATCCTAATAGTTCTATCCTAATAATTTATTTCACTGACTGTTTATGAGAATGCTAATCAATTTCAACTATTAGTTTGTAACAAAATTATTTGTCATAATGCATTCATCACATTGACGCTTCAAACAAACAGTTTCTGTTTGTGAATTAGCTAATTGGTTACTGGGATGTAAATGGCATTAACAGTGCATGTCCTGTGAGTGGTCATTCTCTTCGACTCCCTGTCTGTCTTCATTGACCTTTGAGTAAAAATAACATCCCTTGGGAAATGAAGTGGAGATTAACTTCAGTAGTCTGAAGTCAATCAGGTGTTCATTACTTGGGTGGTTTTGTCTGTTAGCTCAGAATATCATGGCATTTTGGAATATCATGTGGGTAACCCACATTAGGACATAGTTAGCACTCTATAAGAAGTATTTTTAGTGCTCTCAGACACACGCACAGTCTTGATGATTGCTGAGGCCGTTCTGTTGCTCTAAATATAAATGTGAAAATGGGACAGAAACCAGCTCGCTCGCCCAGATGAAATGGGACAGACTGCTGAACATCTAAACCTCAAGTCCCATCTCACAGATAGGACATCTTCCTGCAGATCATGACCTAAAATGCGTGTTTGTTTCTGTGTGCATGAGGTAAAAGATTTGTTCCCTACCACTATTAAAAGAGAGTGTATCTCTTAAGCTTGGAATAAATATAGACTAGCTCAAGAGACGAGCCATGTGTTCTCTTAGTGGTCAATTCACTTGCTCTGCGGTTTAAGGATGTGATGCAAAACAAAACTGGAATTTGTTAAAACAAATACTTTAGTGATAAATTATACATTTGTAATCATGTTTCATGTTAATCATGGGTTATGCTGTTTAATAGTGTCATATTAGTTATTTAGTGTTGGTGTCTTTTTTTTTTTTTTTTCTTTTTCTGAGACAACCTAAATTTCTCTCTCGGAAACCATCCATCTTTTGCATCCATCCATCCCATCCATCTGTCTCTCTGCCCATTCATCGATCCATCCATCCATCCATCCATCCAATCAATGCAAAAAACCACAATCCAAACAAACACCCACCCATCCAAACAAATACCTGTCTATCTAAACCAACAAACACCCACCCACCCATCCAAACAAACAAACAAACATCCATCCAAACAAATACCCGTCCATCCAAACAAGCAACAAACAAACACCTGGCCATCCAAACAAATACCCATCCATCCAAACAAATACCTGTCCATCTAAACAAACCAACACCCACCCACTCATCCAAACAAACAAACAAACACCCATCCAAACAAATACCCGTCCATCCAAACAAGCAACAAACAACCACCTGGCCATCCAAACAAATACTTGTCCATCTAAACAAACAAACACTCACCCATCCAAACAGTCAAATAAACCAACACCCACCCATCCAAACAAACAAACAAACACCCATCAAAACAAATACCCATCCATCCAAACAAACGACCACACATAAAAACAAACACTCAATCATCCAAACAGACAAACAAGCCAACACCCACCTATCCAAACAAGCAACAAACAACCATCAATCCAAATGGACAGACATCCAAACAAACACCCACCTGTCCAAACAGACAAACAAACATCGAAAGAAACACCCACACTTCCTACAAACTCCCACCCACCCATCCAAAAAAATACCCATTCATCCAAACAAACAAACAACAAACCCATCCAAACAGGCAAACAAACCAACACCCTCCTATCCAAACAAGCAACAAACACCCACCCACCCGTCTAAACAAACAAACAAATACTCACCCATCCAAACAAACACCTACCTAGTTTCTCAACCACTCTGAGAGATACTTTTAGGACACACTGGTTTAAGTGATGACATTTTGGCCCTTATTAAAATAACTGTTTTACCTTACAGACCTGAGGACTCCGTTTTGGAGGTTGTTGGCCTCTCGGAGAGGTAGTACATGCATGGCTCAGTTGTGCTGTGTGATTTAGAGACTCTGGATGCCAATTAACCAAAATGGCTTGTCTCTTGCATGGTCTCCTTTGCAGTGGCAATTTAAGCTTGATGACTGGGGGATGGGTGGAATGCATTGAAAGTGGAAGCTGTAAACTGACTCATCTGTTTGTGCAATTAAGGCAGATGGGAAAAGGAATTGATATTTCAGACTGATGATGAAAGGGTCCAGCAATCTGTGGGAACAAGTAAATATATATCACAGTTCCTGGACATTGTGCCACTGGGTCAGCCTTTACGTTTTGTAGATACTAGTGTTTGTGCGTGTAAGCCTGCGTCTTGGTGAGATGAGCAGTTGAATGATGTCTCTTTTCATCATCACTCATATTGTTCAAACTCTATTGTTAAAAATGTTTGTTTGTTCTCAGACCGGTGTGACAACACAAATCCTTTCACATAACTAGATCTGCTGGCCATTGAAATATCCTATATCTTTCCTCACTAACTTAAACTTAAAATAGCTGTTGCTATTGGTTACTGCAAGAGTTTTCAGTAGTTGCCTGGGGAATCGTGTGAGAGAATGGGTGAATTACCTTCCATGCATTCTTAAGTCTATGTAACTGCATTATCAGCAATGCCAAATATGTGACTTTTGCAACAAAGAGATGATCATATCACAATAATGTTTTTTCTTCCATGTTGAAAAGGAGTGCTGGTAGTCATGAGGTGAAGCACCTGTGCTTTAAGTTTGTTGACTGATATTGTAAATGTATAACTTTTTCCTGATTGACCTGTTTGTTGTAATCCTAATTTTGAAAACGAGTCAATGAAACTTTTTGTCCTACCTATTAAAGGGTTAGTTCACCCAAAAATGTCAGGGTGAACTGTCTTGATATAATTAAAAAAGCCTTAAAGGGGCCTTAAACGTTTCATTGAAATTTTGATATATAAGAGGTCATCGTACAATAAGAATATCAACTTGTTGTTTCTCTTAGTAGGATGAAAATAATCGGTGATTTAAATGCTGAATAAATTATATAAAGAAAGCGATCAAAGCATCTAACCCTTTGCAATCGCTGGAGCTGTCAATCAAACAGCGCAAGTTTATCAGTGACTGAGATCTGGACTGGTGTCAAAACTCCCGTTTTGTTCAGAGAATCTCTTAGTTACTGTTAGTGTGCAGAAATTGAGTTGCAATGACGAGATCACTGCTTTCATGTGCTCAACAGCATGTCTGTGATCGGCTACAATGTTCATCACTGCAACCTTTCATGCCACAATCTCAATATAATGCCATAGATCTAAATGTAATGCAGCATTTTTCACGATTAGTAAACCTTGAGAGCTGTAATAGTAAAAATGTGCTAAAAGAGAGAGTACTTACTTAGCTATTTCATATACAAAGATGTTAACCAATCACAGCAGTGGGCGTTTACACTGAGGTCTCACAGCAGACACGTCCTTTCAAATAAGAGGGCTAAAATCAGGGTAGGAAAAATGCTTTTTATTTCTAAATTGACAATTTTTGATGTAAAAAGCATACTAACATTATAAGTGCACCCCAGGAAACATTATAAAACAACGCAGTTCATGACCCTTTTAATAAAAAAAGCTTTAAAAAATAAAATAAAAAGCTTGCAAAAACTTAGTATGGCATAATATTGTAGATTTTTTTTTTTTTTTTACACAATTGCTGATTAATATTTGGAGAAATCTGCCAGATAACTCATTTGGTGCAACCAACATGCAGAGAGAGAGAGAGGGAGAAAAAACAGGAAATGGTGTCATTGAGAGGACCTCAGACCCTCATTAATGTGTTTTAAGATCAATAAAACATCAGATAATTTGACCTGTTTATGAAAAGGCAAGGTTAGTTCATGTTGTAAAACGTCATGTGGTGCGACTCCTTGAAAATGTAACTAGCTTATCAATTAATAATTGTGATCACTCACATGTACCTATTCAAAGTGTAGGGAGAGTCACATTTTTTTTTACTGAAGTTACACCACATGACGTTTTATTTTCTACTGAAAATATTACAGGTTTTTCAAAACAATAAATATATATATTTTTTTTTCTTTATCATGGATGCTGTCATTGCTCCATATACTGTATGTGATAGCCTATATCAGATCTAGTGAGCGCTCACAGTGAATACTGTTACTATTTCTGTAGGTTGGATTCTAATCTTGATTGTGTGTAATAATATCAAGCTCTTGGCAGGATTGAAGTTGCTATGCTATTGCATCTCAGTCTGTTTGTTTTGACGACGAGCAGACATGCTTTGTTAACTTCTGTCTGGCCTGAAGACATGCGATCATTCTAAATCAATGCAAACAAGCAAGACCCATTGCATACCATGCGTTGCTATTATAAAAACTGTGAATTTGAAGCCTCGGCGTGTTTAAGATTGTGATCTCATCCTGTGCTGTTTATTGAGTGAATATCCGCAAAGCATCTGCTGTGACAGTCTGCTGATTGTCTGGCACCCCTGGTGTCATGACAGATTTTGCCCCCTGTGACACTGGCAGGTGGAGGATAGTTGTAAGAACTTTAGTTTGTTTTTCGGGTGGATTAGAGATGACAAACAAATGTTGTAATTGAGACGTGAGATGTTTTCAGTACTAGTGGATGTACAAAATTACATACACTACTGTTCAAAAGTTTGGGGTTGGTAAGATTTTTAAATGCTTTTGAAATAAGTCTCATTTGCTCACCAATGCTGCATTTATTTAACTTAGTACTCAATTACTTCTAGATTTACTTACTAGATTCCAAGGACTAGAATCCATTAACCACATTATTAAACCGTTTATAAGGCTGCACGATATATTTAAACCATTTAAGAATAAATCTCAGTCTGTGATTCAATTAAATAAGTATATGCACTGTGGGTTTCAGAGTAAAACGTGACACTTTAATTATTTACATGTGTGCAGGTTACGTGTTTCTCAGAGCTGCTCTGTTCACAGTAAATGCTCTCAACATGAACTCAGTCTCTCCATGCACTTTTTATTTGGGTTTTCAATAATGTGCATTTGAGAGCGCATATAAAGTCTGACTCGCCTTGTGCTCCATGCAAAGTGTTGCGTTGTTATCATTTACAAGCGTGGAGTCCGTCTCAGCAGCTTGGTTAGCAAACTTCATCTCTGCATGTGCTGTGAGTTTAGGTTGCTAACATTCATCTGGGTGCGCCATTTCACCAGATTTGTAACATAAATCATAAACCTACGGCGACAAATTGTTGTTCATCGCATTTAAAAAAAAAGTTTAAACCTTTGTTGTAGCATTTCTATCGTAAACAAGTGGCCAAATATTAAAGATTAAGTGGACATTTGAATTAGGCTAAATATTGTTTGGCCAATATTAAAGAGAAATTTGATCATGCTGTAAAGTGTAACAACAACAATCACCAGGCTGTTGGCTCCCTCTTCAGGAATTTATATTATTTAAACATAAGTTGATTATTTTATATTATGTATATGACATTAAGTATTTTAACAGTGTAGTTCAATAAAACCATAGGGCTGGAGCAATAAATTGATTCATCTCGATTCGTGGATCGATTCTGAGATTTTCTGAAAGCACCGCGATTCTCTCTTGAATTGATTCTGAGCTTAGTTTTTAACAGCAGATGGCACTCTAGGCTAGTTTTTAACCGCACACTCAAATGCTCACGAAGAAGATCGCTCATTCGTTCGGCTAAGTATTTGCACCTCAGAATGCTTTAATGACGCAAGATTAATGTAAACAGCCCACTGAAAACACCCATTCACTTCAACCTTTTCAAATCATAGACTGTAAAAAAATATGGACGACGCACCTTCACTCTCTTCCATTGAAGTAAGTGAAGCCGCCAGTGTGTCAATATGGTGCTGACATCTTGAGTCTCGAGTCTCGAGTCTGCACATTGTGAAATTGAAACCCGAGTCTGTGCAGTAGTGAGCACGAAGTAGAGCCGCAATATCAAGGTCCCGCCCAAACTCAGAACAACTTATTATTTCGGTGTGAAATAAGCATGGAAATGTAGAAATTAAAGTTAAAACTCCAATCACCTCGTGAAGATCCAGAAAAAAGTCAGTTGCCACCTCAGTGACTACTTCACCCAGAGAAGCTGTCAACCTCAGCTGTCAATCATGACGTCACACCCCAGTTTTTATAGCATCAAATAACTAACTAAAACCAAACTTATTAAAAGAACGAAAACTTGAAACTAACACCAGCGTGATTAAAAACTGCCTAATATGACAGAAATAGTATTTGAAGTGTAATTGAATTGTTTAGTTTGTCTCACGTCCCACTGGAATACATGGAGAGGGCGGGGTTTATGAAATACTGCTTCCAGCCACCTGGGGGAGATTGAGATGCTTTGGCTTCACTTTTCAGGACTCGTGTGGCACGCTTGTTTCGAACTTTATGAATAATTATTTTATAGAAGGTGGTGTGTAACGAGTTCAAATACAGCTGTTTCTAAAGAACACAGTGCCATCTGCTGTTTAAAAACTACGCTCAGAATCGATTCGAGAGAGAATTGCGATGCATTCGGAAAATCTAAGAATCGATCCAGAATTATTTCACGATTCGCGATTCAACGATATATTGTCCAAGCCCTATAAAACCATATGATTACTTGCTTGTGATACTATATTTAAAACCAATTATTATTGCCTCATTGATGATATACATGTATTTTAACAAGTCATTTTAAAGGCTATTTTTATTACCACAAAAAATCTGATTACTCGATTAATCGTCAAAATAATCTGCCAAAATAACCATTACCAAAATAATCATTAGTGACAGCTCTTATTTAGTTTTAGTTCATAGGAAAGAAACAGCAAGAGGTGGTGTGAAGTTCATGTTTTGCTAACACTTTACAATAAGGTTCATTAGTTAAACATTAGTTAATGTATTAACTAACACGAACTAACCATGAGCAATACATTTGTTACTGTATTTCCTAATCTTCGTTAATGTTCATTAATGAAAATACAGTTGTTCATTGTTTTTTTTTCATGTTAGTTCACAGTGCATTAACTAATGTTAACAAGATTTTAATAATATATCAGTAAATGTTGAAATTAACATTAACAAAGATTAATAAATGCTGTAGAAGTGCAGTTCATTATTAGTTCATGTTAACTAATGTAGTTAACTAATGTAGTTAACTAATGTTAACTACTGAACCTTATTGTAAAGTGTTACCCATGTTTTTTTTTCTGTCCCTCTAACAAATTTTAATGTTCTTTTCATGCTTCTTTCTCTCTTTCTCTAACTTTAAAGGGTCCAGCGGAGTTCGAAAGATGACCATTACGGAGGTAAGCTTGATATCATGTTGGATTACTCACTTTGTGTTAGGCAAAGAAATTATTTCTTAATTTCTCTCTAAATTGTAAATCTGATGACTCTGCAGTTTCGTTTATCATTTCATCAGTCAAATTTTGCATTAGTCAAATCATGTTCCTCTTTAATGAGAATTTGCATTTGTTCTACATTGACTGGCATATAATCTTTTTGTGTCAGAATGATCTAACTAGAAGTGGAAAACATAATCAAATGCATATACCATCAGGGCATGAATCATACCTTAAATAGTCTTCCCAGTGCATAGTGGGATATTTAATGTTTGAGCGTTATAAAAACCGATGGTTCCATTCCTGAGAGCTGATTGGTCAGTACTGCTTCCCAAATGTGCTAAAATGCAGAATATAATAGAGGTCATGCTATAAGGTATTTTCCAACAAAACAAATCAATTAATTGGCCAATAGTAAAAAATAAAATTGATATATTAAATAAATTCCTTATTCCTGGTACATGAGAGTCACAGTTTTGGAGTACAGTTGGAGTTAAACTGTAAATGTGTAACTTCAGCTAGGCCTACATTTGTGATATGAACAACCAGTCAGTAAATAGTCATAATTTTCTCTTTAGAGGGTTAAGTAAACTCAGAATTTTTTTTCTGAGAACAGTCATTTCTAGCTTGACATAACTGAAAGTTATGATCACTTGCCATTCAATAAGTGAGTCGGTTGTAAATTGTTACCTCTCTGGCAGATTCTAATGAATGATTTGTTAGAAAAAAAACTTGTAAATTGTTTTTACGGTTCATTAAAAGAACTATCTCTTAAGATTCACTATAATCTATTTGTGAATTATACTACACAGCTTAAAGGTGCCCTAGATTCAAAATTGAATTTACCTCGGCATAGTTAAATAACAAGAGTTCAGTACATGGAAAAGACATACAGTGAGTCTCAAACTCCACTGTTTCCTCCTTCTTATATAAATCTCATTTGTTTAAAAGACCTCTGAAGAACAGGCGAATCTCAACATAACACCGACTGTTACGTAACAGTCGGGGTGTACGGCCCCAATATTTGCATATGCCAGCCCATGTTCCCAACATTATGAAAGGCATTAGACAAGGGCAGAACGTCTGGATCTGTGCACAGCCGAATTATCAGACTAGGTAAGCAAACAAGAACAATAGCGAAAAATGGCAGATGGAGCAATAATAACTGACATGATTCATGATAACATGATATTTTTAGTGATATTTGTAAATTGTCTTTCTAAATGTTTCGTTAGCATGTTGCTAATGTACTGTTAAATGTGGTTAAAGTTACCATCGTTTCTTACTGTATTCACGGAGACAAGAGCTGTCGCTATTTTCATTTTTAAACACTTGCAGTCTGTATAATGCATAAACACAACTTCATTCTTTATAAATCTCTCCAACAGTGTAGCATTAGCCGTTAGCCACAGAGCATAGCCTCAAACCCATTCAGAATCAATGTAAACATCAAAATAAACACTGTACTTATGCGATTAGACATGCTGCATGACGAACACTTTGTAAAGATCCATTTTGAGGGTTATATTAGCTGTTTGAACTTTTTTTTATGTTGTTTAAGGCAAGCGCGAGCTCTTGGGGCGTGGAGCACGAGATTTAAAGGGCCACACACCCTGAATCGGCTCATTTCTAATTATGCCCCAAAATAGGCAGTTAAAAAAATGAATTAAAAAAAAATCTATGGGGTATTTTGAGCTGAAACTTCACAGACACATTCAGGGGACACCTTAGACTTATATTACATCTTTTGAAAAGGGAATCTAAGGCACCTTTAAGTTGTTTTTACGTGCAGTCAGCAAAGACAACTCTTTGTCTTTGCAAGATGTAGTCTTTTTTTTATTTTTTTTTATTTACCTCAGACTTGAGATGTGCTCAAAAAAGGTACAGTAGGTGTCAATAGCGTAGATTTATATGAAGCACAGCTCACACAGAAGTCACTTATCAAACCAAGCAGCTTTCAGTTGGTCAACATGGTGAATTGGCATAACCATCTTGAACATGAGCAAAATCTCTTCACCCTCATGCAAAATTCCCTATTGCGCGGAATCCTATTGAAATTCACTTATTCTAACAACTACACCTTTATTTTACTTCACTGCTCACAGCTTTGTTTGTGCCTTTAATGTTAGCTCTTAATATTGTGGGCATTAGCATCCATTTTACTCAATGCCCATTATCAACGTTCATTTTTTCCAATTTAGCATTTTTTCCATTTTATAGAAGCAAACATGGCATTAAACATTGCCCTTTAGTCATGACTGTATTCACAATAAAGCACAGCGTCTTAATTTATCACTAAATAGATGTCAGATTTGCTTAATGCAAACATTTTCACCTTCTCTTGTCAGCCAAGTATTTGTAAAATCTCAGATCAGTATCCACAGTTTCATCCAAGTGTTTTTTTTAGTTGCTGGACATTGGTAGAGGAATGTGAACACATGAGCCCTGTAGGGTGAAGTAAGGTTGACTCACTGTTACTGTGTGTTGATCAAACAGTCATGTGAGAAGGATCTTGAACAGGACAAATATTGACACAGATACACACACACACACACTCACACAGCACCCATTGTCAATTGAAGATTCACATGTACCAAGGTAGTGAGAGGATGAACAGACTGACAAGAATGTGCATGTCTGTGTTTGAGGAAACACCTGACAAACAGGAAGTCAAACCTGGACAGAGTGGAGGCCCATTGACATGAAACCAGTTGCCTTTTTCTGTTCCCCTTCTTTCCTGTGTCACTCTTTTGTGTCTCTGTCTCTCTAACTAGGGGCCAGGATCATCTCAGAGTATGAAGAAGACCATTGGTCACCGAGGAGTTGACCCCACAGGAGAAACGACTTACAAAAAGGTCAGCTGGCAGTCGGATGTGTCACCTGATAACAGAGGAAGGGCAAGAGAGAGAAACTGGGCTAGAAAAGAGGAATAGACCAAAGGGTGGAGTTGGAAAGGAAAGAGAGGTTATCATGAGGCACATTATGATGATGATGTAAAATTATGCAACATTGTGAATATATCAGTGATTTTAATATGATTTTATTTGCCTATTAAGACTCATAAAGAGAGTGTTATTCAACTAGTTTCAAGATCATTCCTTATAATGGTCAAAATTGTCAGTCACTACAAAAGTCTCATTCCGCGATACAGTTGCATCATCAATGTTGATGATATATATAGTCACAGGGTTCCCACGGGTCATGGAATTTCTGGAATATCATGGAATTTTAAAAGGTCTATTTCAGACATTGAAAGTCAGGGGATTCTATTTTTTTTTTTTGTCCGTCATGGAATATCAGGGATTTTAGTTTCTCTTTAAATTTTAGTTTCCATTTATCAAAATGTAATTTATCTCTAGCGCATTTTTTTTATTGTGTTGTTTCACGTGTTTTGTGAATTTTTATGATTAGGCTATTTTTCAGGCGCATTTTATTCCCTTCCCGCTCGTCAACTTAAAGGGTTAGTTCACCCAAAAATGAAAATTCTGTCATTTATTACTCACCCTCATGCCGTTCCACACCCGTAAGACCTTCGTTAATCTTTGGAACGCAAATTGAGATATTTTTGTTGAAATCCAATGGCTCAGTGAGGCCTGCATAGCCAACAATGACATTTCCTCTCTCAAGATCCATAAAGGTTCTAAAAACATATTATATCAGTTCATGTGAGTATGCTCACATTATGCTCCGAAGCTTCCTGAAGCAGTGTTTTGAAATCGGCCATCACTATATAAGTCGTTATTTTGTTTTTTGGCGCACCAAAAATATTCTCGTGGCTTTATAATATTAATATTGAACCACTGTACTCACATGAAGTGATTTAAATATGTTTTTAGTACATTAATGGATCTTGAGAGAGGAAATGTCATTGCTGGCTATGGAGGCCTCACTGAGCCATCGGATTTCAACAAAAATATCTTAATTTGTGTTCCGAAGATTAATGAAGGTCTTACGGGTGTGGAACGACATGAGGGTGAGTAATAAATGACATTATTTTCATTTTTGGGTGAACTAACCCTTTAAGTCAAATGCCTTAAAAACAAAAACACCTGTACCTGTTAACTGAGGCAAACATGCCAGGAAAATGTAAATTTCAAGAGCTTTGACTACAAAATGTCCACTTCAAAGACTGTCCTAAAGGCCTTCATTTATTCACCATGGTAGAATGAATAAATATGAATAAATTAATAAAAGCTTTCCTGTAGCTCAGTGGTTAGAGCATGGCACTAGCAATGCCAAGGTCATGGGTTTGATCCCAGGGATTGCACATACTCAGATACAAATGTATAGTATAACGCAATGTAAGTCGCTTTGGATAAAAGCGTCTGCCAAATGCATAAATGTAAATGTAAATGAACATTGGATAAACTACCAACATTACTTCTGAAGGAAAAATATTATGGGACTTTATTATTTAATAATTATTTATTAACCATTTACATAAATAGCCTAGTGTCAAACAGTCTAAGACGGTCTGCAAAAACTAAATGTGAAGAAATCAAAAGACTGAATGGTGAACTTGATGAGAAACAGAAAATCCTCTAAAGCTCAGCACAACAGCGGCCTGTTTTTCCGTTCATTATTAAACGGAAAATTCATGGAAATTCAGCTTTTTAGTCAGTGAAAGTCAGGGAAAAGTCAGGGAATTTGACATTTGGCTTAGAGTGGGAACCCTGTAGTCATCACTTAAATAAGCATTTTACATAAGGATATACATCAATTTATAAACGCATATATTGAATAATGTCAAGAGTGAAAAATATCAACTTTTTTTTAACTATATCTCCTACTCCTAATAATGACATACTCCAGCATTTGTTTTACTGGAAATTACTGTTGTTGTTTTTTTTTTATAAATGCATTATGTTCCCACGCCACCTACAACAGCTCATTTATAGGTTATTTAAAAGAATCATTGTGGTATTTATCTAGTGTTTCCTTTCTGTTTGCTCTTTTTTTCTCACGCATACTCTCACACGCACTCTTTCTTTGTCTGTAGACGACCTCCTCCGCCCTCAAAGGTGCCATCCAGCTGGGTATCGCACACACCGTAGGCAGCCTCAGTCAGAAAGCTGAGAGAGACGTTCTCATGCAGGACTTTTATGTAGTAGAGAGCATCTTCTTCCCCAGGTGTGTGTACGATCTTGGTGTGTGTGTGTTACCACTTGTTTATGTCAGACCTACTCAACCATGTTCTGTAGGTATATTTAAATATCTATTGCTATTTAAATAGATTTGAATGGGTATGCTGACTGTTAAGTTTGTGTGTCTATAAACCAAGTGAATGTCAACCGTAACAGCAACCTCTGAATCGAACAGAGGTTATCTAATGTAATAAAACAAACTCATAACCCTGTCTCTGTTTTGCTCTCCCTGTCGTCTTCCTACAGTGAAGGAAGTAATTTGACTCCAGCTCATCACCACGGTGACTTCAGGTTTAAGACCTACGCCCCCATCGCCTTTCGTTATTTCAGAGAACTCTTTGGCATTCGACCTGATGACTATCTGGTTAGCTGAATATGTGTATATATAAAAGAAATGAATTATTTTAGTATTTATTGTTTACATTAATATTAAACATTGAGGATGAGCTCATTACCTTTTTTTTTGCACTATACATACACACGCACGCACACACGCACACACAAACAAACAAACTACCGTTCAGAAGTTTGGGCTCAATAAGATTTTTTGTTTTTTAAAGAAATTAATACTTTTATTCAGCAAGGATGCATTAATGGTGCTAAAGAGGATGTTTTGTTTTATACATTTTTGCAATATTACTTGAAACTGTCTTTACTAACTGATAAAAGACTATTTATTAGGTGCACTGAAAGGAATATTATTAATATACATCATCTGTGCACGAGGTAGGGCCTTAAAAACATCAGCCAATCGTTTACGCGATCATCGCCTAAACGATTGGCCCTCTGGCTTGTCAATCACTGCCATTACGTTCCTTGTGAGAGACGCGCGGCTGCGTGCTCCAGTAACTTTACACAGGTGCCGCATGCAATGTTTTTGTCAGGAGACAGGAGTAACAACTGCAGATTATGAGTTACCTGCGGTGAGTCCGACATAATGAATCCACTAAGTGTGTGCGCGGCTTTAAGTCGCGCACACACTTAACGATTGTAAGGCCGATTATGAATGTAAATTGATACTTATGACTGATCACGCTCAAACGCGTCCAGTCAGAGCCAGTTGCGTTCAGTCTGCGATTACAGTCGGTGTTCAAATTCCATGTGAAAGTATATAAATCTGCTTCAGGAGCAGGAAACAATCGCTGTATGTTGAGTATAGTCTTAGAATGTTTTAGCTAAGTCGTTAAATGTGTGCCCGGCTTAATAACACAGCGAATGCCGGTGGTAAACACTCGTGTTCCAATACTCGTGCACGAGTTTTGGGAGGCGTTCCCTTGAAAAGAGCTGTGAAGGAGAGGGGTTGTTCTTATGCATGCGCTCATTATAAAAGCTCAGTCGACGAGAAGAACCTCTGTACCACCTTTAAATAGATCAAAAGTGTCAGTAAAGACATTTATAATGTCACATAATACTTTTATTTCAAATAAATTCTGTTCTATAATATATTAAGCAGCACAATTGTATTGAACATTGATAATAATAAATGTTTCAGCATATTAGACGGATGTCGGAAGGATCATGTGACACTGAAGACTGGAGTAATGATGCTGAAAATTCAGCTTTGCCATCACGGGAATAAATTACATTTTAAAATATATTAAATAATTTAATGCAGCCTTGGTGAGCTTAAGAGACCTCTTTCAAAAACATAAAAAATCTTACCCACCCCAAACTTTTAAACAGTAGTATATA
>RJVU01029436.1:2872105-2958494 GCA_003731715.1 Anabarilius grahami
CAGAGTTCATTGTCCTTAGCAACATCCCTGATGTGTTTTGTGATTTCTTTCCGTCTGCAGTATTCTCTATGTAATGATCCTTTAATCGAACTGTCCAATCCTGGAGCGAGTGGATCGATATTTTATGTGACAAGCGATGATGAGTTTATTATTAAAACAGTGCAGCACAAGGAGGCAGAGTTCCTGCAGAAACTACTGCCCGGGTACTTCATGGTGAGCGTTACACACATTCATGTACTTTAGATACATACCACAAGTTATAAGTCAAATTGTAGCATTCATCTAGGCCCAAATTGTGATATTACAGCATTTTATCTTTCATTTCTCCTCTCCTTCTCCCCTCAGAATCTGAATCAGAACAAGAGAACGCTGCTCCCCAAGTTTTACGGCTTGTATTGTGTGCAGGCGGGTGGAAAGAACATTCGCATCGTTGTAATGAATAACCTGTTGCCCCGCAGTGTGCCTATGCACCACAAATATGACCTGAAGGGCTCCACGTACAAGCGCCGTGCCTCCCCTAAAGAGAGAGAGAAAAGAGTCCCCACTTACAAAGATCTGGATTTCATCCAGGACATGCCCGAGGGCATCCAACTAGAAACTGACAACTACAACGCCCTCTGCAAAACCATCCAGCGGGACTGCCTGGTGAGCTTGCATGCTTGTGTTTGGGTGTTATTGCATGTTAGTTTAAACATTGAATCCAGGATTATTATGAAGATGTTGATAATGAATATTCAGTATACTCTACCGTTCAAAAGTTTGGGATCGGCATGATTTTTAATTTTTTTTTGACTGGCTTTATTTTATTAAAAATACATTAAAAATGGTAATATTGTGAAATATTACAACAATTTGCATGGATTCTTTTCCCACAACCTTTGAACGGGAGTATGACATAATAAATCATTAAATATTAGTGATTTTTTTTTGTAAGACAGAATTTTATGTGTCCTAAAGATGTCATCAGATAAATTTTGTGATTTTTCCTTGTTGTGCGTCATGTATTAAAATGTTTAATATATAGAAGGTTACTATGTATTGTTATATTGGTGCATATATATAAAAATGCATTAAACATTTTGATTCTCTTTGGCTTCAATAGTTTGTTTGGAAAGATGCTTTCTGTGTCGTCAAAAAAAAAATCTGATAAATCACCATTTTGGAGCAAATATGTAAATATCCAGATATACTTATTGAATATTGTCAAAAACAAGATTTGTTTTGTTTATCCATCTGTTTATTTGACAGCTGCTACAGAGCTTTAAGATTATGGATTACAGTCTGTTGGTGGGGATCCATAACACGGATCAGGCATCTCGTGAGCGAGCAGGGGCGGTCGAGGGCGGGGGGTCCGAGGGGGCTGTGACGCCAGACCACAGGAGGCCGCAGGCTCAGAAAGCTCTGTACAGCACCGCGATGGAGTCCATACAGGGAGAAGCCAAAGGGAAAGGAACCCTGGAAACAGAGGACCAGTTAGTCACCACCTTATTATTCTACATACTTATGTTCTCTGTTTGTGTGTGACAGTGTGACATGGCCTACAGCAGGGATCATGTTCTTACATTCTGACAAGCAACTCTCATAAACGACTGTTATAAATCGTAGTGTACACCCGGCTTTAGTTCGGCTGCAATATGTATTAATCATTTAATGCATGCAATTTCTTGTTTTGTCCGTAGATGGGGAGGAATCCCAGCACGCAACAATAAAGGAGACAGAATACTGGTTTATATTGGGATCATCGACATATTACAGTCATACAGGTGACTAGTCACAGACAAGAGTTGTGTGTGCATGTATACATGTTTGTGACCATCATTAATATCCCTCCTTTGTTTCTTCCTTCAGATTTATTAAAAAAATAGAGCATTCCTGGAAGGCCTTGGTTCATGATGGGGTAAGGCATCAGTTCCTGTTTGTTACTTTAAAGCAAACATTATGGTTATTTTGTACTTCGCTTTTTGCAACCTTGTGAGATAAATGGCATTGTAAACATTTACGTTGTAGGACACAGTCTCTGTACATCGGCCTGGATTCTACGCTGAGCGATTCCAGCGTTTCATGTGCAGCACAGTTTTTAAGAAAACACGTAAGTTTAAAAAAAAAAAAAGTGATCTTTTAGCGAGTCTTTAAAGGGTTAGTTCACCCCAAAAATTAAAATTCAGTCATCATTTACTCACCCTCATGTTGTTACAAACCCATAAGACATTTGTTCTTTTTCAAAACAGGGATATTTTTAATGAAACGTTCATAAATGCATTGCAAAAGTAATCCATATGACTCGAGCAGTTTACACATAAACATTGATCAACTCACATTCAAACAGCACATCAAAAACCAAAATCGTACAAAGTGATTGTTTCTCTTCAGAAGACTTGGATTAAACCTCTCAATCCAAATGGATTGCTTTTACGATATCTTTACAAACTTTTTGAAGCTTGAAAGCTTTGGTGGAATGGACTTTCAATGGAGGGGCAGAGATCTTTCAGGTTTCATTAAAAATATCTCTGTGACAGAAATCTACTAAGTTTGTTTCAAAGACGAATGGAAGTCTTATGGGTTTGGAATAAAGTGAGGTTGAGTAAATAATGATGATTTTCATTTTTGGATGAAAATCTTTAAAGGTGAAGTATGTAGATTTTTTTATGTTAAAATTCCTTCTGAATCCAATTTATTGTACATTGACTGCTATTAATATGCTATTCATGGGTTTATCTCCCCCCAAAAGTGTAATCATTGAGCCTCCTAGGCATCATCTAAACATTCAGAGCAGTCCAGTCAGATCTATTAATCTGTTTCCAGCTCAGCCTATAGTGAGAGTTTGGGGCGTGGCTACTGTAGGAGGTGGAGTCAGAGTGTATTTAGACGGTGTGGGAACATGGCTGACGCATTTCATGGGAAAAGAAATTTAGCTTTGGTTACAGAAGTGTAATTTAGACCTTCAGAGATGAAACCGGTCATGAACGCGTCAAAGCGAATGGGGCGTTGTGATGCAATGCTCTACAATGGACTCATCAATTCCATACAGCATCATTATGCACTTGTTCAGAAAGACAAATTTACCTGTTTATAATGTTTACTTTGATGCCTCAAACAGTTGTGGTGCATCATGTTAAAAAAATGTACATATGGGTTAAGTATAAGCGAGACGCTTGTATTCGCACTAGAGAGAGTGTTAGTCTACTCAATGACACATAGCAAAACGGGTAAAAGTATTCCTAATATGTTAGAGCTTTTATTAAATACAGACTACTTTTATCTGTTGAGACATGCCTTCACAAGCACATGAAAGAGCTGTAATTCTGATGTTTTAGTTGGGGGAGGCTCGACTTGTGAAAGGTTGTTTGAAAATATGCTTTATTTTTGTAATTCCGCTAGGTGGCACTAGTGTTGCAGAAACTACATACTTCACCTTTAAAGGATTAGTTCACTTACAAATTAAAATTAGCCCAAGCTTTACTCACCCTCAAGCCATCCTGGATATATATAACTAACTTCTTTCTGATGAACACAATCGGAGAAATATTAATAATATCAAGATGCATCCGAGCTTTATAATGGCAGTGAACGAGGATCAACGAATATGAGCTGAAGAAAGTGCTTCCATCCACATCCATCCATCATAAATGTGTACTCCACACGGCTCCAGGGGGTTAATAAAGGCCTTCTGAAGTGAAGCGATGCATTTGTGTAAAAAAAATCCATATTTAACAAGTTATGAAGTAAAATATCTAGCTTCTGCCAGACCGCTTTCCGTATTCAACGTATGAAGAAGGTGTAATGCCTCTCACAGTTCAAAATGCTTACGCTACGTCCTATGCCTTCCCTATTCAACTTACGGAAAAAGCTAACTGACGCGACGCCAGTTCCGTTTTTTTCGTAAGTTGAATATGGAAGGCGGTCTGGCGGAAGCTAGATATTTTACTTCATAACTTGTTAAATATGGATTGGATTTTTTTTGTTGTTGTTTTTTTTACACAAACGCATCGCTTCGCTTCAGAAGGCCTTTATTAACCCCCCGGAGTCGTGTGGAGTACACGTTTATGATGGATGGATGTGGATGGAAGCACTTTCTTCAGCTCATACTCGTTGATCCCGCTCACTGCCGTTTTAAAGCTCGGATGCGTCAGGATATTTATTAATATAACTCCGATTGTGTTCATCAGAAAGAAGTCATATACACTTAGGACGGCTTGAGGGTGAGTAAAGCTTGGTGTAATTTTCATTTGAAAGTGTACTAATCCTTTAAGTTATGTCTTTATTTTGGTCATTTGAACTTTTAGTCTTTTTGTGATGTCATCGTCCTGTGCCTCTCTCTCTCCATTCCCAGTAAAATCTTCCCCCTCAAAGAAGAGTCGAAGTGGCGGTTCGAGTGTTGTGAGACGTCTTCCTATGGGAAGCTCTGCTCCCGCCCCTGGCGGACAGACAGTTGCTGACGCCAGACTCGCGTACCGTACTCACCTTAGCCAGTCCGATACAGAAGGAGAGAGCGGTGAGTACCGCAACCAAAACTGTTTACATCAAGTCTGTTGCTGAATGTACTACTTTCTTTAAACAGAAGTTGGGATACGGTAGTGAATCATCCTAGCCATTGAATGTAAATCAGTAGGCTTCACTATAAGATATTGTGAATTTGTTGTGCAAGCTGATAAAGATGCATCAAAACATTTTTGTGCATGATTTTCTGCTGTGAGTCAGATGTAATGTGAATAGGCATTTAATTGTGTATTGTTTTTGGAGCATAAATTAAATCATACTCCCTATGTGATTGTCATTCTCAGGCATGCAGTCAGGCAGACCGGACCTGCTTCCACAAACCGATCCCTTGGCTGGAAGCTCTAGTGAGTTTGCGGCATCAAATATGTCCAACTCCTCACAAGGCAGCACAGGAATGACATCATCTTCACCTCCTCGAAGGTACTTCCACACTACCATCTGTCTCTCTTTTCTATTTTTGTGTAGTTTCTTGCAGTCTTTTTTGTATATTTCATCATCATCATCATCATCATCTTTCTCGTTGAAATCTCTCTCCAGCACAGTTTCACCTTTGTTTGTATAATACTGACTGCTCACTTACAGGTCAGTAGGGGTGGAGGTACACAAATCTGCAGTCACTGAGCATGACAACAGCGCCCCCCACAGGTAAAACCAAACACATTTCTCAGGACTTAAAGGGTTAGTTCACCCAAAAATGCTAATTCTGTCATCATTTATTCACCCTCATGTCGTTCCACACCCGTAAGACCTTCGTTCATCTTAAAGATATAAAGATATTTTTGATGAAATCTGAGAGATTATGATTTGTCCATAGACAGCAATATAATCAACACTTTCAAGGTCTAGAAAGGTACTAAAGACATCGTTAAAACAGTCGACGTGATTACAGTGGTTCAACCTTAATTTTATGGAGCGACGAGAATACTTTTTGTGCAAAAACAAAACAAAATAACTACTTTATTCAACAATCTCTTCTTTTCCCTGTCATTATCCTTACGCAGTTGCCGCAGTAAGCACAATGAAGGCTTCTGTGTTTACGTCCAAATGCCGGCTCAGTATTGGCCAAAGCTGATCACGTGAGCAGCACGACGCATGCATGTGATGCTGACACAGGAGTCTGCCAATACTGAGCCCGCGTTCTTACGTAGAACCTGGAAGTGCTGGACGTAAACAATGTATGAGAGAGAGACAGAAGAGAAGAGATTATTTTTGTTTTGATTTTGTGCAAAAAAAGTATTCTCGTCGCTTCATAAAATTAAGTTTGAACCGCTGCAGTCACGTCGAAGGTTTTAACAATGTCATTAGTACCTTTCTGGACCTTGAAAGTGTTGATTATATTGCTGTCTATGGACGAGTATTATACCTCTCGGATTTCATCAAAAATATATTAATTTGTGTTCTGAAGATGAATGAAGGTCTTATGGGTGTTGAACAACATGAGGGTGAGTGATTAATGACCAGAATCTTCATTTTTGGGTGAACTAACCCTTTAAAGGCAGAACTTTTCGCTGCTAGAGGTCACTTAACTATTTGCAAATAATATTTGTTTTAAAATATGCACACATTAACTCTTATTCGTATGTCTAATATGTGAAAAACACAAAATGTCCCTTGTCTCGTCGCATTCAGTTATGAATCACATTAATTTGTCCATTTCTAATTATTGGAGTCTATGGTGGTTACAGCCCTGTTCATGTTAAAGCGATAGCTCACCCAAAATGTCATTCCAAGTCCATATGTTATCTGTGTACATTTATATAAAAAAATCAGCATACACTACTGTTCAATAGTTTGGGGTCAGTAAGATTTTTAATTTTTATTTTTTTAAAGAAATTAATACTTTTATTGAGCAAGGACTCATTAAATTGAACAAAAATGACTTTTAAGTAAAGACTTTTGCATTGTTACAGAAGTGTTCTGTTTCAAATAAATACTGTTCTTTTCAACTGTATTCGTCAATCCTAAATTTAAAAAAAAGTATTCATAAAAATATTGAGCAGCACCACCTGTTTAACATTGATAGTAGTAAGAAATGGTTTTTGAGCATCAAATCAGTATATTAGAATGATTTCTGAAAGATCATGTGACAGTGAAGACTGGACTAATGATGCTGAATATTCAGCTTAGACATCACAGGAATAAATTGAATTTAAAACATTAAAACAGAAAACAGTTATTTTAAATTGTAATAATATTTCACACTGTTTCTACTGTATTCATGGTCAAATAAATGCAGCCTTGGTAAGCACAAGAGACTGTCAAAGCATTCAAAAATCTTACCGATCTAAAACTTTTGTGAATGTGTTTGGAACAATAGGGTGGTATATAAAGATAAAATAATGTTAATATTTGGGTGAAGTAAATATGTAAAGAGACCAATCCTCCATCTCTCGCTCTCTTCTTCAGCACTGGAGCCGAATGCTTAGATGAGCAGTTAAGCAATGAAGATGCCATTTCGCTCAAAGACATCATCCCAGAGACTGACATTTGTTTTGTAAGTTGTATATAAACTCAAAATAATCTCAATGATCCAAAAATGTAATTCTATTAAAGACCATATTGCTTGTTTCCAGTAAGAGCAGAGCGATGACTGACTGACGACACCAGAAGCAGAGCATTTAAACGAGAGATGACACACAAAAACCCGAGAGAGATGAAGGGCTATGATGGGGATTTTCTCTCAATAGGAGCTTGGGAAAGATCTCCAGGTCCTCAGCACAATGACATGCGTTTCAAAAGTGAGTGAGAAACAGAGAGAATGAAGAAAAGCCATTGAGCGAAGATGGCTTTTTCTCGTTCTCTTGCACAGGAAATGCTGCTAAACCCAATTTTAAACACAAACTTTATACAGTTATTGGAAAGGTGATGTTAGTATCTCAGTCACGTTCTTTACTGCCTTTGTTCTCTCTTAAAGTTTTACAACAGAGCAAGAAGGATGCACAAACAAATTTTAGTTTTCTCTTCCTAGCTAGTGCTGGGAGAAGAAACATGTTACACAGTTGGCACAACTTTATATTATCCTTGGAGTCTGTTGCATAGATCTTTATTTATATCAGTCTTTAAACCTTTTGATTCTCTGAACTGGTGTGACTTGGACTAACGGCTGCTAGCGCTCCGGTATGTTTATCTCAGAAGGCATTAAGCCGACAACTTCTATATCTCATGGGCTTCTGTAAATACATGTGAAGGTTAATTGTGTTATGACTTTTCTTTTTGAGTAAACCTGATGAGAGCATCGTTTTTCCAGCTCTTTCTGTGTTGAGACAGCATGTGCCCTAAAAGTGACAAAAAAAGGGAAAAATGACCAAAAATGATTCCCACTTTTTAAAAAGTAAATGCATTTGAATGTTACAGATAAAATAGCTTTGTATCTTCTAAATATCCTGTATTCAGGCTTAGTATTTCATGGTTAGATTGCCTTCTCCGAGGTGCCACTAAGTAGATTTAGATATTTTGTTTTTTAAACAGATTAATTCATATAATTGTGTCTCTATGCATTTTTCCCCCCTCCCTTCACATTGTAAGTTGCCCCTCCATATTGGACCAATCAACTGTCAAGTTTGAGAAATGGACGGATCCTCATGCATGTCATATTCTCTTTTCAATGCACATATTGCTGCCATGCCAAGGGCCCTGTAATATTAGTGTACTGTATTTGTGTATATAGTTCTGTAAATAATAATTCATTCTGTTCCTGTACGTTATAAAACGCTACTAATGTGCTCTTCCAGCACAGCAGCTATTGTCTTTTAACTAACATGTTAATGAATAGACTGACTGACTGATTGATTGATGTGCCATGACGTCTTCCAATCATACGCCTTAATGCAACTATCGAAAGCAGCGTGTTGGTTTGAAAACACTCATTTCTGCTGGTTACAGAAATTACACGGCCTCCAAACACTTGGACCAACATGGATCTGCTTAAGTCATTTCAGGTCTACCTGTTACAGATGTTTTTGTTACATAATGCATGCTTTACTGGCCCTTTCATACAAGCCTAAGCATTATACACAATCATATAATGTGTAAACAGGACTGAAAAGCCTTTCAGCAATTTCAATATCAGGAATGTAGGCTTAATTTACATTCTAACACCTTATATTGTCAGTAGAGAAGAAATCTTGAGAATATTCCCGGCTGATTTCCAGTTGACGGGATGTAAAATCTGTTCAACAATCTTTTGTACAGTTGTCATTAGACTCGTAATCCTTTAAACTGAGAGTGAAGAAAGAAAATGGACACTAATGGACTTGACCAGGGCACATGTGAACACTTTAGAGGCGCTGGAAATAAAACCGCAGAGTCTTTGGCTCACTACAAGCTCTCTGATGAATCTGCCTTTCTATTATCACATCCATTTGGATCGATTTAACAGAGGAAGTAGTTTTGTAATGGATCCATTGGTTGACAGGCATTACTTAGTTTCTCTTTGGACGATTCCTGGTCCTGATACCTCTGCCACACACAGATCTGAGACTGACATTGCAGTCTTGAAGTATTTCGAAGAAGGGCTGACTGTAGGTTTGAACAGTGTTGTGTTGTCCCAAAAAACAACAGTTTGTGAACTGCAGCTCTCAAAATCACACAAGTGTTGGGAGCGAAGTGATCGTTTGCCAAGGATTTGTCTTTGCAGACCTGAAGAAAATGCAGATAGAATATGCACAGGAAGTACATTGACAGTCTGTTTTGACAAGACTGTATTGAAGAAATGGTGGATGCAGTATTTATGCATATTCTAGTTGTTTTTGACATTAATGTATGTTAATCAAATTGAAAAAAAAATTATACTTGTGCACAGAAGTTATGGAGTTTGGGTCAATGTTATGTTTTTTTTTTTGTTATTTTAATTTTTTGCTTTGCTCTTTTGGTTTGAATCATTTCAATGCCTATTGTTCAAGTCTTTGTCGGATCATATTACAGAACATTTTGATGATGCACCTTAATGCTTCACAAAACTAAAAATTATCTACCCCACAACAAGCTAATATTACTAAAAAGCTAGAGCTACACTCACAGTTGAAAAGTAGACATTTCAGGATTGGCTTTGGCTCTGATATTAAAAATAAAGATAAGCAGTCTGCTATATATATTTTTTTTTTCTTGCATTTTTTTTCTCACAGCAGGTTTTTCACACCATTTCTAAACTTTATAAATTATTTGTGAATGTCAAAAGTTACCTAAATTCGCATTTAACTCCTACAGTGTAACATTAACATTTTTACATTTTATAGTCAATTTTTTATCCCCTCTCTGGTTACTGGGTCTATATAATAATGGATAAAGTTACTTTTATAAAACTAATATTGCACACAATGTTTCGTATTCATTTCACTGTTCAATGTGGTGCTTTTATCTGCTCTGTATAATGCCTCTTCTTATAGACCTTTGTAGATTTGAGGTTCTGAAATTCACAACTCAAAATCTGATCGTGGATCAGCTCTCAGTGGCTTAATTTCACAGTTGGCTTGTGGGGAATTTTTCTGGACGTGTATAAGCACACAGATATAAAAGGTTTTTTTTTCACCATTCAGGCCTCACTCTCATTTATGTTTCTGTTATTTATTAATCTGTGTTTATGATCTCAAGATGCAACAATCACTGCCTTTCTCTGACCAACACTCAATACTGATCAATCTATTCTTATAGGCTAGAATGATGTTCTGCTCCTCTAAAACATCCCGAAAGTAAATCTTTTGGCCTGACAATAATGCAAAGGTAATGCGAATGAAAGTGCGACTTTGACACTAAACAGACCAACCAATCTACTGCAATATGAACATTTCTGCCAATGTATTTCAGTGATTGTATTTATTAAGAAATGTCTTGTTTTTTTGTTTTTTTTCTTTGTGGACCTGTATGGATTTTGTATTCTCTATGTACCGTAGATGATTGTATGTATTATGTAATCTGTCTGCAATTTCTGTGATCTAAGTAGTATGTATTTTATTTTGGGTCTGAGGGAAGTTCTTGACAATATAAACCATTTTTGTATTTTATGTGTTTGTGTCCATGGTAAATTCATTATAAATCTGTGAAAGCTCTTCCTCAGCTTTTCTACTTGTGAATGTCTGGCGGTGTCAGGAACAATAACTGGCAACCGTAAGTGCTTTGAGGATTATATTTTTACCTGGTCTGTATAAAACATGTATATATTATGTATATAAGCAAGTCACGGAAATGCCTTTTTCTTGTGTGGTGTTTGCAGCCTGTTTCTTCTACCATCTTTCAGTGAAGTGGTGATTCTGTTTTTTCACATCGTCTTTCTGATTTAAGAAGAATAAAATATTTTCCAAACCATTGCTTTTTTTCTCCCACCCTCTTTCAAATTTACAGTAACACTACAATATGGTCCCATTAGATAATGCATTAACTAACATTAACAATGAGCAATACATTTGTTACAGTATTTATTACTATTTGTTAACATTGGTTAATAAAAAAACAACTAAGTTCATTAAATAACATTCAGCTTTTGATTTTAATGTATTAATAAATGTTGAAATTAACATGAATAAATGCTATTTTCTGCTCATTTTTAGTTCGTTAATGTAGTTAAAGGGATAGTTCACCCAAAAATGAAAATTTTGTCATAATTTACTCACCCTCAAGTTGTTCCAAACCTGAATGAGTTTCTTTCTTCTGTTCAACTAAAAAGAAGATATTTTGAAAAATGTTGGTAACCAGACAGTTGAAGATAGCCATTGACTTCCATAGTAGGAAAAAAAAAATACTATGGAAATCTGTGACTACATCTGGTTACCAACATTCTTCAAAATATCTTCTTTTGCGTTCAACAGAAGAAACTCGTACAGGTTTGGAAGAACATGAGGGTGAGTAAATGATGACAGAATTTTGGGTGAATTATCACTTTAATGTTAACAAATGAAACCTTATTGTGACATACCAAAATTACAATGAATGCTAGCAAACACACACATACACACACACACCCTGCAAATGTAATTGAAATGAAAACCTATATCTGAAACTAATACCTATTTTACGAAAAGTAGTTGAATCTGTATCAGTTGATTAGTTGATGAGGATTAATGGAAATACGTGTTGAACTACATTTCCCACAACTCCTCTCAGAGTTACTTTAGCCAATGAGCGTTCACTTGCGTGCTTACATCACGTAGAGCGACAGAAAATTTTCAAGATGGTGCTTGAAAGTACTATGGTCTGGTAAGAAAAAATACTTTATATTCTTCAAACATTAGGTGTAGTTTGTTAAACGTGATGTGTTTGACATATTATGCGATTGTGTAGTGAAACGTTGTGTATTGGAGTTGAGAGAGAGGTTGTGTTGAACAGAAGGACAGATGTGCAGTTTTCCTTAGTCATGATGGAACATTCAGCCTGTTAAACAGCTTCTTTGTGTTGACATGTTATCAGGGAAAACGTTAGAAAGCTCATAGCTGCGATTGTCAGGTTATCTGAGTTGTCCTTTTATGAAATTAATTAGTTTTGAATGTAAATGGGTTTGTTTGGTTTTACTTCCTTGTAATAATATAGGCTTTTGTTTAAATAACTATCCAGATAGGTTTTAAAAGCCTTCTTTGTACTTACATTTTGCTATTATACTATTATACTAAACGCTTTAGTCTGGATGGCGTCCTCAGCCTTTTATTAACAATATTTTTTATTTAAATATTAAATAGAACCACTCGTATGTGCAGAATTAGGCTTCGTACGATCATTTGCACGAATGTTGAGTGGACATCACAGTATGTATGTTTATTATTTCTAGTGTGGACAACAGTGAATATATGCGCAATGGAGACTTCTTGCCTACCAGACTTCAGGCCCAGCAAGACGCTGTCAACATCATCTGTCATTCAAAAACTCGGAGTAACCCAGAAAACAACGTGGGGCTCATCACTATGGCCAAGTAGGATGACGGTTTATTAATTATTATTTATTTATTAACTAACAGGTACAATGTGTATGACAAAACCTATAGAGGAGATCCACTGTGTGTGTTTCAGTAACTGTGAGGTCCTGACCACACTGACCCCTGACACGGGCAGGATCCTGTCCAAACTTCATGCTGTTCAGCCCAGAGGAGTCATCAGCTTCTGTACAGGCATCAGAGTAGCACATGTGAGTGGGTCGGATCATATCACAATTTTATTGTATTTATTTTTGGATTTTATTTTGTATAAATATTTATTTAAATTTTTTCCCTAAGGTCCACAATTTTAGCCACGATTTCTTGCTCCAAAAACAAAATTTTGTTTACATTTACATGACCATTTTACACCCTCTGTCTGAGCCTTAGAATGAAATCCTTTTTTTTCCTACTGTAACTTTCAGATTTGTATCATCCTTTTATGAACATCCTTTGTTATTGACTATTTGCATGTGAAATGAGTAACAACTTTAAACCTCAGAAGGTTACAGACATTTGGCAGTTTGGTTTCAATAAATTGCTTCTTTGGTCTATTGAGGAATTTTTAAGTTCAGAATGTTACAGTATATTTATTTACATGTAATCTTTAACTGTTTTATTTCAAAAGATATATAAGAATTGTATAATTGTATAAATAAGAATTGTGTGGGTAAATATATATATATACCCTAAAAGCTGGAGTATGTAGCTTTTCATTTCTTAAACAACCATGTATTAAGATGTATTATGACCATATTCCAGGATGACAATGTCAAGATTCATCAGGCTCAAATTGTGAAAGAATTGTTGGGAGAAGCATGAAGAATCATTTTCACACATGAATTGGCACTGACCTTAACCTCAGTGTAAGTGTTTGGAATATGCAGGAGGAGACTTTACAGAGTGCTCACCTCTTGCATTGTCAATACAAGATCTTGAGCGAAAAATGCATCAATTTTTGGTCAAGATCTTGTATTGACAATGTAAGAGGTGAGCACTCTGTAAAATCTCCTCCAGCACATCCCATAGACCTTCAATGAATTTAAAGTCTGGACTCAGAGGTGCCAATTCGTGTGTGAAAATGATTCTTCATTAACCCTGGTAAATCTTGACATTGTCATCCTGGAATATGGTAATGATGTGTCTTCCTACATGGTTGTTTAAGAAATGAAAAGCTACACACTCCATCTTTAAGGGTTAAAAGAACTGTTGCCAAACACATAACATGCTAGAAAAATAATAATCACAGTAATAATGATCCATTTATTGATTCTTAAGTACTTGCCTATTAAAATCCAAACAGCAATTTTTTTTATTTATTTATTTATTTTTATTGCCTTCGCGTCAAAGTCTTTAAATCATGCACAGTCGAAGTACCCAGCACACAGACTTGAGTTTTTGTCGATGAAGTGGGCTATTTGTGATAAATTCAGTCACTGGCTGCGGGGACACAGATTTACTGTGTGGACTGATAACCCACTCAAGTACATCCTCACAAAGCCCAAGCTGGATGCGTGTGAACAACGGTGGGTAGCGAAGCTGGCGCCTTACGATTTTGATATTCAGTATATCCCCGGTCCGAAAAGTATAGTGGCAGATGCATTAAGCAGGGAACCGTTTGCGACTTCGAGAATTTTGCACAGATTGACGAGGATGCCATTTTGCTGCATGAGGCAGAATCTGNGATGTGTCTTCCTACATGGTTGTTTAAGAAATGAAAAGCTACACACTCCATCTTTAAGGGTTAAAAGAACTGTTGCCAAACATATAACATGCTAGAAAAATAATAATCACAGTAATAATGATCCATTTATAGATTCTTAAGTACTTGCCTATTAAAATCCAAACAGCAATTTTTTTATTTATTTTTTTATTTTTTTAAAATCTTCTGAGTTGTGTTGAACGCGTACTTTAGTACTATGGATCTGACTTCTGGGTACTATAACATCCCGTTGCACGACGATGACAAGAAGTTCACGGCGTTCTGTTCACCAATGGGGCTTCATGAATATAATCGTTTACCCCAGGGACTGTGTAACAGCCCAGCAACATTTATGAGAATGATGCTGACTGTGTTTGGTGACCAACACAGTCAGATTTTTCGAAGCCAGTGTTCTGTTGTCTGTAGATGCCTCCATTAGTGGGCTTGGGGCCGTTTTGTCGCAGGTTCAGGAGGGATGTGCTGTGGCAAGGCCTATTGCCTTCGCGTCAAAGTCTTTAAATCATGCACAGTCGAAGTACCCAGCACACAGACTTGAGTTTTTGTCGATGAAGTGGGCTATTTGTGATAAATTCAGTCACTGGCTGCGGGGACACAGATTTACTGTGTGGACTGATAACTAGAGATGTTCCGATACCCCTTTTCCATTCCCGATACCGATTCCGATACCTGAGCTCAGGGTATCGGCCGATACCGAGTACCGATCCAATACCTGGGTGTGTATCTGTATATATATATATATACTACTAGCCCTGTATGAATTGATAGAATTATTTATGGTGTGCTTCAGACTTATCCCTTAATAAAACAAGAACAAATACATACAGTGAACTAGAGTATTTTTATTATCTGACATACATTTGTCAGTTATATTATTTATTTATTTTAAGTGAAAAAGAACTTCAAATGCAGCCACAGATCTAACACTGTAAACTGAAAAAGGTATATTAGTTTTACAAAATAACTATAAAAACAGTGCAACAAATAAATCTAGGAATATGATCATATAAGAAAATAATCTCTTTAAAACTTGAAGTCCAGAAACAATTTTGTTAAATAAAAATCTCACGTTTTCGACGACTGACAGCAGCTGGTCATCCAGAACAAGAAACCCGACAATTTTGTCGGTTATCTTTATTTGTCTTTTGAAAACTTTTCTCTTTGTTTGAATGAAGCTGGCACGCCTCATCCTTCTCCGCCTTAAGCGCGTCAAACGCCCGAATCGCGCCGCAGGAAGTCAATTCGCGTCTTTGTTCGCGTTGCTTGTGGCAACACAGCACAACTTCCTGTGTTTGCATTCTGAGCCGCGAAGAAGAATTGATTTCCGATTTGCTGCGTTAAGCAAAGATAGAGGGCACAACTAGGTATTGTTTAAGAAAATGGTATCGGATCGGTACGTGAGTTTAATTACTCGCCGATACCGATGCCAGAATTTTTTGTGGTATCGGTGGTATTTCCGATACTAGTATCGGAATCGGAACAACCCTACTGATAACCCACTCAAGTACATCCTCACAAAGCCCAAGCTGGATGCGTGTGAACAACGGTGGGTAGCGAAGCTGGCGCCTTACGATTTTGATATTCAGTATATCCCCGGTCCGAAAAGTATAGTGGCAGATGCATTAAGCAGGGAACCGTTTGCGACTTCGAGAATTTTGCACAGATTGACGAGGATGCCATTTTGCTGCATGAGGCAGAATCTGTTGCTGTCGAGCAGGTGCAGGACATGTTCCATCTTTCATGTGAACGTGAGTATGGTGAAGTAGTAGATGGGCTGTCAGAGCCTGTGGGTGGAAATGTGTATGTAGGGTCCACTTACCTTACTGGAAAAGTGTCTCACCAAGATTTGTCAGCTGTTCTTCATTCTCACCGTAACTGGGAGCATGTTGCAGCCATTAGAAGCATGTCCTATGTGCAGCATTTGAATTGCAACTTCAGAGTGAAGTTCTTTGTGGAGAGGGGCAGACGTCCATCTCGCAGAGAAAAAGTGTTTGAGTCTAGAAGAACTGAAGATTCTACGTCAATGGGATAAACTTACCTTGAGGTTGGGTGTTTTGTACAGAATTTCCAAGAACCCAGTGTCTAAGAAAAGTACTTACCAGTTTGTAGTGCAAACAGCTCTTCGAGGTACTGTTCTGAAGGGGGTACATGATAACGCTGGTCATCAGGGTCAGCATCGCACACCGTGGTTGGCTAGGCAGAGGTTCTTCTGGGAGTCTATGGAGGAGGACATATAGACATACGTCAATGAGTGTGAGGGGTGTATTTTGAGTAAGAGGCCTGAGCCGGAGGCAAGGGCTCCATTTGTATCGATTCACACGAGTGCCCCTCTTGAGATGGTTTGTATTGACTTTTGGTCAGCGGAGGATTCTAACAACAAGACAGTTGATGTGTTAGTGGTCACTGACCATTTCACAAAGCTTGTTGTGCTTATGTGTGCCCAAATCAGACTGCTGAAGCTGTTGCGCGTGTCCTGTGGAACAAGTTTTTCTGTATTTATGGGTTTCCACAGCGAATACATTCCGATAGGGGTGCAAACTTTGAGAGCTCCCTTATGGTCGAGTTGTTGAGATTGTCGGGTGTGGGAAAATCACACACAACCCCATATCATCCCATGGGTAATGGACAAACTGAGAGATTCAACCTTACCCTGGGTGATATGATTCGTTCGCTGCCTCCGAGATCTAAAGTCAAGTGGCCGCAGATGCTGAACACTCTTACTTTCGTGTACAATTGTACGAGACATGAGACCACTGGGTTTCCACCATTTTTCTTGATGTTCGGCCGAACACCAAGATTGCCAGTGGACATCCTGTTCGAAAATGTCACGTTGAATAATGAGACTGTTAATGTCCACAAGTATGCACAGTCTCTTGAGAAAGACTTGAGGGAAGCAATGTTAATCACACAAGAACATGCTAAAAGACAGCAAGACAAACAAGGAGAGTATTATGATCGAAAGGGTAAAGGTCATTCTCTTGAGGTGGGTGACAGAGTACTCCTTGCGAATAAGGGTGAACGAGGGAAAAAGAAGTTAGCGGACCGATGGGAAAAAGTTGTGTTTTTTGTTGTGGGAAAAAAGGGTGCACTGAACGCTTACCAGATAAGGAATCCTGGGACAGGTCGTATCAAAACGGTGCATCGTAATCTATTGATGCCTGTCAATTTCCTGCCGGTGCCAGCTTGGAATGATAGTAGTGGTGGTGGTGTTGATGTCGAGGATTCCACTGTCTGTGTATCATGTGATGAAGATGATCAAACTCAGAGTGATGATCGAACCTCTTGCTGGGTTGCAGATCTTGATGCTGCCACAGATGTGACACAAACAGAGTCTGTGGAGTGCCCTAATGCTGATCAGAGTGAGACAATTGGCGACACAGCTGTGAAATGTGACTCTGAGATGTCTGGAGCACCTGTGTGTAAAGCAAATTCGGACAACTTGCGCGACTCTTCTTTATCTGTATGTTCATTGGTGTCTGATGATTCTTCTGTATCGGCAGTTCTAAGTGATGACTGTGCTTCTGAAGTTGATGTGTACTTCAACTGTTGCAGAAACTCCTATGACAATGTCGAGTGTGCAAGATCAGAGGAATGAAAGAGTCTCTGGTCTAC
Source organism: Anabarilius grahami (assembly GCA_003731715.1). Classification (NCBI taxonomy): domain Eukaryota; kingdom Metazoa; phylum Chordata; class Actinopteri; order Cypriniformes; family Xenocyprididae; genus Anabarilius; species Anabarilius grahami. The sequence goes on from RJVU01029436.1 coordinate 2,889,829, forward strand.
AAGATGGCTTTAGGTCAAGATTTGGGAGATTGATTAAGCCAGTTAACAGGCTTATACAGTCAATGTCAACTCAGAGAGACTTTATTTATTTATTTATTTATTTATTGCTTGTTTTTTTTTGTTTGTTAATATATGATTTGCGAGTGTGATGAGTACATTTACATTAATGGGTACATTGTTGGTGTCGTGTAGAACTATGTACAAGGCATGGTTTTCTATGGGTAATTTGGGGATTAGCTACCCCTGGGTTTCCTTAATCTCGAAAGAGATAGTTAAGAACTGAACGAATCTAATGTGATTTCAGAAAATGTGACATCCTTCGCTAATTTGGCAAGACTTTGTATATATATATATATACATATATTATTTGTTTTTATTATAATTTTTTGGGGGGCATTTATTTTGAAAATGTTGCGTGCCTTTAGTATGTACGTCGGCTGACGTCATACATGGGTAAGGCGTTCAAATCGCAGCGCAATCGCCACTAGAGAGGAGAGGCACAATTAAGAGCAGTTGCAGATAACAGTGCCTGTCTGTTTGTGTGTTTTACCACACAGGCACTGAAATTAAATGACCATTGGTAAAAACCAGCTTTGTGTCAAGAATTCTTTATTTAACATCAAATCAACACAACGCAGAGGAACAACCGCTACATATGTATGAATGTGTGTATGTACAGTGGTGTGAAAGTGTTTGCCCCCTTCCTGAATTTTTATTTTTTTTGCATGTTTTGTCACACTTTGTTTCAGATCGTCAAACTAATTTAAATATTAATCAAAGATAACACAAGTAAACACAACATGCAGTTTTTAAATGAAGGTTTTTATTATGAAGGGAAAACAAAATCCAAACCCACATGGCCCTGTGTGAAAAAGCAAAAAGAACATAAAGGCTCGTCTCAGTTTTGCCAGAAAACATCTTGATGATCCCCAAGACTTTTGGGAAAATACTCTGTAGACTGACGTGACAAAAATTTTTGGAAGGTGTGTGTCCCATTACGTCTGGCGTAAAAGTAACACAGCATTTCAGAAAAAGAACATCGTACCAACAGTAAAATATGGTTGTGGTAGTGTGATGGTCTGGGGCTGTTTTGCTGCTTCAGGACCTGGAAGACTTGCTGTGATAAATGGTACCATGAATTCTGCTGTCTACCAAAAAAATCCTGAAGGACAATGTCCGGCCATCTGTTCGTGACCTCAAGCTGAACCGAACTTGGGTTCTGCAGCAGGACAATGATCCAAAACACACCAGCAAGTCCAACTCTGAATGGCTGAAGAAAAACAAAATGAAGACTTTGGAGTGGCCTAGTCAAAGTCCTGACCTCAATCCTATTGAGATGCTGTGGCATGACCTTAAAAAGGCGGTTCATGCTTGAAAACCCAATGTGGCTGAATTACAACATTTCTGCAAAGATGAGTGGGCCAAAATTCCTCCACAGTGCTGTAACAGACTCATTACAAGTTATCACAAATGCTTGATTGCAGTTGTTGCTGCTAAGGGTGGCCCAACCAGTTATTAGGTTTAGGGGGCAAGCACTTTTTCACACAGGGCCATGTGGGTTTGGATTTTGTTTTCCCTTCATAATAAAAACCTTCATTTAAAAACTCCATGTTGTGTTTACTTGTGTTATCTTTGATTAATATTTAAGTTTGTTTGATGATCTGAAACATTAAAGTGTGACAAACATGCAAAAAGGGCAAACAGTTTTTCACACCTATATGTGTGTGTGTGTATATATAATACAATATAATATAATATAATATAATCTGGTGTGTTGTCAAAAATATAGATTTTTTGATACATATCGATACTGAAATATCTGAAACGCTTCCAATACTCATTTTCTACCCAAAGCGTGTAGCTCTCAGTAGTAATTTGAATTTGTCAAAATGGCGGTGTTCATGAGTATTCATGTAAACAGTCAGTTGCACTTGAGAAAGAAAATGCATTTGTAACAGTATTATGGATCCGTGCGTCAGGGCTTAAAGTGACAGCATATAATATACCTGCTGGCAACTTATGAGATAATATTAAAAATATCTAAATGGCAGTTTTTCCCCATGGTATCCATGTCAAAATTGTCGCCAGTGAAAATGCTGAGTGGCTAGAAACTTTGGAAGAAAAAAAAAACACTTGCCACTGTGGCTAGTATATAGCTATATATTTAGTATATAATATTATATATTAATTAGTATATTTATTTATATATATCATGTAACATTTTTATTTTATTTTTTAATGGCTTCTGTAAGCTCATACTTTTCTCTTCTGTCTATTTTTCTTTTTTTTTTCACAGCTGGCATTGAAACACAGACAGGGAAAGAACCATAAGATGAGGATCATTGCTTTTGTGGGGAGCCCTGTGGAGGACCAGGAGAAAGATGTGAGTTTATTTTTATTTTTATTTTTATTTTTATTTATTTTTTTAAATTCATCTTGGTTGTAAACATTGCACTGTATGAGTCTGTATTTAAAAAAGGCCAATATAATGTGTTATTCACCTGCTCATTTGGGCGTCTGACCTGTTTCTCGCAGTTGGTGAAGATGGCGAAACGTTTGAAGAAAGAAAAAGTTAGCGTTGACATCATTAACTTTGGAGAAGAGGTGAACATTTATTCTGAGGGAATGTAGTTATCGCAGTCCTCCAGAATTTACTTCTTTTTGCATGTCATTTACTCCCAATTATTTTTTTGTCTTTTCACATTGTAGGAGGTCAACACGGATAAGCTGACCGTGTTTGTGAACACCCTAAATGGAAAGGAGGGTGTAGGCTCTCACCTGGTAACGGTGCCTCCTGGCCCGAGCCTGGCAGATGCTCTTCTGTCCTCTCCTGTCATGGCTGGAGAAGGTGGCACCATTATGGGCCTGGGTGCCAGTGACTTTGAGTTTGGAGTGGACCCCAGCGCAGACCCTGAGCTCGCTCTGGTTAGTAGCACACAGATCTTTTTATTTGACAAGCCTCTCTGCTAGAAATGTTCAACATTATAAATGTCTCTATTTTTGCTTGTGTCTCTGTTCTAGGCTCTGCGTGTGTCGATGGAGGAGCAGAGACAGAGGCAGGAGGAGGAAGCTCGCAGGGCAGCAGTGGCTTCAGCTGCAGAGGCTGGAGTCTCATCACCCACTGCAGATGGTAAGAAGAGGAGGATTGTGCTTAAAGGGGACCTATTATGCACCTTTTTACAAGATGTAATATAAGTCTCTGGTGTCCCTAGAGTGTGTATGTGAAGTCTCAGCTCAAAATACCCCACAGATCATTTATTATAGCATGTTAAAATTGCCACTTTTTTGGGTGTGAGCAAAAGCATGCTGTTTTTGAATGTGTCCCTTTAAATGCAAATGTGCTGCTGCTCCCGGCCCCCTTTCCAGAAGAGGGCGGAGTTTCAAGAACTCATGCTCTGGCATACCGGCAACAACAAAACAGGACAATCTCATGCACCAAAAATGTCAGAAAGGGCGTTCATGCATAATTTTTAACTAGGAAACTCTTATTTATGATAATTCCGATAGCACGTGAGGGCAGCATCAGTTCTGGATATGAAGTTTGAGCACGAAGCGTTGGTATTGACCCATCTTTCAGAATCAACCTTTGTGAAAATCCAGCATTGAACAGACCCTCGTTTGTGGAGCAGTCCAGCGTAAACTGATTTGCGCAAACTTACACAACTTTGCCTACTTTCTTCGCAACATTTTCTTCAAAAATTAAGTTCAACCACAATGTCCTCAGTGACTCAGATGGCAGGAGTCTATGGAGACATCCCAAAACACAACATTTTAATGCCTCTTTGGTGTAGACATTGTAAAACTCAAGCTTCTACAGCGAGGATAGAGAAATGGCAGATTCTGTGCTTCTCACTCAGGACTGTCTATGCTAATAGGGCAGATTGTCACCGGTTGTGGGCAGGGCTTCACCCTACAATGACGTCATTGTTGTGGAAAATCTGAATCTTGTTTGGAGAAACTGCTTCTGATTTATGGGAATTATAAAAAAAAGGAGTGAGTGGATTTTTACCAGTTGTTCTCACACACTGCAGACACACATCTGTGTTCAAACAGATGTTGCATAATAGGCCCCCTTTAAATGAGTATTGAACAACATGGGGTTTGTGGACACATAGAGGTCCCTTAAAAGTGCAGCTGTGGGTTTTTGGTTTGTACAGAGCCTTAAAAGGGACATGGTGATAGAAAAAAATATGAGATGGGAGGAAAAATTATGTCATTGCTTTTGCTTTCGCTCATATTTTGCGTTCCCGGAAAAAACTTTGCAAAGTTTATTTATTTTTCTTTCTTTTTTTTAAAGAAATTAATACTTTTACTCAGCAAGGATGGATTAAATTGATCAAAATGACTGTGTATTTTGACATTGTTACAAATGATTTTTATTTTAAACGAATAGAAAGTTCAAAAGAACAATATTTATCAAAGAATCCTGAAAAAATTTAGTGCAGTTTCCACAAAAATATTAAGCAACACTGTTTTCAACATTGCTAATAATAAGAAATGTTTCTTGAGCATCAAATCAGCATATTAGAATGATGAATGATGAAAAATCAGCTTTACCATCACAGTAATAATTACATTTTAAAGTATATTAAAATAAGAAAGTTATTAAATTGTAAAAATATTTCAAAATATTACTATTATTACTGTGTTTTTACTGTATTTAAGTGCTATTCAATAAATGTATGAATTAGTTAATATTTTGTAAGTAAAATGTAGAAGTTGTTGTGTATAAGGGAAGTTTCTCAATGCTCCAAATTGTAGAGTGAAACCGTATGTATTTTGACACAGTATAAGTTTGTTTTACAAGAAGCCAGTGTTTAATGTGACCTGATGTGTTCTGAATTTGTGTTAGAGTCTGAAACTGCCCTGCTGAAGATGTCGACGGCTCCTGCTCTGCCTGATTTCAGCCGCATGACGGAGGATGAACAGATTGCATACGCCCTACAGATGTCCATGCAAGGAGGAGGTCAGTCTTTTTACTCTTCATAAATTCTTGTTTTTGGTTTTCTTAATCAAGTTTTTTTCCCTTTTTAAATTATTTGTTTTATACAACCAATTATTCGTCTTTGCGCACAGAGTTTGGCTGTTCAGAGGCAATGGATGTGGAAACAAGTGCAGCAGCAGACAGTGAAGCTCCTAAGGTGTGTTTCCCAGCTCCTTTCCTCCAACCAGACCTGCTTACTTTTAGAGAGGAGATCAAAATTTTAGATCCAACACAGTCATGTTGTCAGAATAATTAAAAGCAGCTGCATATTCTTCATTCCCATCATTCAGAAGCCATTGCTAAACATAATAAAGCAAGCCAAAACCACGCAAAACAGAAACAGGAGTTATGTTATTAGATTTGTAAGTACTGAAGGATATTCCAGTGCTTGCAAGGCCAAAAGGAGCAGTGTTATGGTTTTAGTACAATGATATTTTAGTTTTTTGTTCTGTGTAAATGAAATGCTGTTTGAGAGCCGATTTGCTGTTGCCATACCTGCTTTCTGTTGGCTGTGCGTGAAAATCAACGCAAAAAGCAATGCCATATTTGCAGTTTAAAGATGCCAGTCGCAACAGTCTGGTGCTGGAAGTAAAAATCCCAGTCATTTTCTCCATAGGAGAATTGATGTTTCACTATAACTTTTAAACCTTTAAAGACAGACCTACTGTGAGCTACAAGGTTGTTAATCGGTGGTATATGCTTTTGTTGAAGCCGTCAACATTTTTAAATACATTTTCTCCATCGTTTTTTTATTAGATTGTCATTTGCAATGCTTGGGACTGTAGTTCTTTCCCTCGTTAAAGCTGTTAAGTACACATTTGTTTTTGTCTGTCTGATTTTCAAATACTTTTTTCGCTTCAAATCAAAGTTTGTAATGTTTTCTCCAAAAGAACCTGAAGCTAAGCTTAAATTTGGGATGGAGCTGTTAATAATGTGTCTGAGGAAGCAGATAATTGATACTATGTGCTTTAGGATAATTAATTACATATTAATTAGGTGCTGCCTCTGATTTGTCACATGGTAAATGTATTAATCACATACAACTTGACAGGATGGCATGAAAGTGCCCAACTGAAACTCTTTGTCTGTGTTCTGTAGGAGGATGAGGAGGATTATGATGTGATGCAGGATCCAGACTTTCTGCAGAGTGTGCTGGAGAACCTTCCAGGAGTCGACCCCAACAATGAAGCCATCCGTAATGCCATGGGCTCTCTGGCGTCCCAGAACAGAACAAAACCACCCGAGGGCAAGAAAGATGATGAGAAGAAATAGAGAAACGGTCTGGACTGACAGAGGACAAAGGGCAAATACAACTGAAGAGTTTCCAACTGGATGATTGATAGAGATGAACACAATGCATATAACTGATTAAAAAAAGCAAAGATAATGATATAATGAGTTTTCTTATGTTAGAGGGAGGAACAACAGAACAGACTAACACACTTTATTGAAAGAAAAGAATATCCATAAAACACTTCTTACATGTAAAAGCATCTTCATTTGTTCCTTTTAGGTAACCTTTGATCTTGAACATATTTGATGGAGCAGAAAAAAATGTTAAAAACCACTTCAAGTAGTAGTGCTCACTTCAGTGTTTATTTGCTAGATAGGTTACTTTATGCCACCCACCCAACTATAATTTCTCTTGTGGTTTTTGGATGACTTCTTGTAAAGGTTTCTTTGTCAATTTTGTATCACTATTTTCAGTTCCTTTTTTAATAAAGGGCTTTGTTATGATTAAGGGAATCTAAAGATAGTTGTGGCATTTTTTTTGTTTTAGGTTTTATTTTAAACCACTAAATCTCCCATTGTTTTTCTATGCAATAAGACAAAACAATATCACAATTCTCAGATTTTAGGTTAAGTTGCCAGTAGTGATTCACAACCGAACACTCCTTGTGGACTAAAGCATGGATAAATGGTGACCAACATACAGTACATTAAGCAGCATTTCAATTAAATACATTAATGAACAGCCTCATAAAGCCCAGACTAGATTAAGTACATGGATGCGCCAGAATATTGGCCTAACGTTTGATAGGCTATGAGACACATTATATATGCAGGACTTGAGAGCTTGTGTGGGGTATATGGAGAAACCAGTTGTAAGAGAGAAGAAAAATCCCTTCAGAAAGAACAAGCCGACTCAGCACTCTGAACTGACTGATGTACCGCAGTACACACACACAAGAGAGAGAGGATGGGGATGTTAAACATCATCATGCTCATGAGTTAAGCTACAGCAGCGACGCAGTGCAGGAGCGCAGCGCGCGCACATTTACTGCACTAACCTACAAACCAGATGAAGAACAGCGCAGGTCTAGCGAGTGCACTCAAAATTACTCCATTCTATATGTTAAAATTAACCATTGTGTTTCTCTAATTCTATAACTTTTTATAGAGAAAACTGGTTATCAGAAAAAACCCGTTTCTGGAGTTCCCTCAAGGCGCAACTGAACATTTATTTATGCGCTCGTGCGTCCGAGCACGCGACCGCTTTCACTGTCCAGCACGTGCTGCTATAATGCGCCACTCGCACTGATGACTCGCGCGGGGATCCTGCATCAGCAGCAAGCCGCTTCAATCTTGCATCTCAGTCTCTCCCTCCTAATTTGACCGTGTCTACCTCTTCGTAATTTATTTTTAATTGTATCACATTTTCTTCTGCCATCAGTGAGGTACTCTGCAAGAGAATGTAAGTATTTGTGAAGACTTTATAGGCTATTCTACCATTTTTGATTACAATTAGGCTATAGACCTGCGGAAATTTAACTTTGTAAACAGTTTTCACGCTTAATTTCCCATGATTGTGACTTACATTTTTTTTATCGATTTGTTGGAGATGCTGGAGTATGGATCTTTTTAGCATCAGTAGCCTAACACTAAACGTTCACGAATAAGTGTTAATTTTGTTAAAAAAAAATTTGGTAGACCAATAGACCGCACTGTTAATAACCAGGATTCAATGGATAATAAATATTGAGCCTATATCATATAATACATACACGTGTACATGATCAACCTCGGTATTGGACATTGAAAAACCCATAACGGTCGACCAGAATTTTAGACCTAAAAATCAATAGTAGAAGTAATTAATGTACTAATTAATAAGTAATATATTAGTTAAACTCTTTTAGAAAGTCATGCCCTGTGTTTGACATACATAAAATCAGAACCAATAAGCAAATTCAGTCAAGTTTTTATGTGTCATGATTGTCTTTGGATGTTCAGGTCTGCTGCAGATGATGCCAACCCAGCGGGTGCTCCTGGAGCCCCAGGTGGCCCCGGAGGAGCCGGTCCTCCTGCTCCCCCTCCAAACACCACCAGCAACCGCAGACTACAGCAGACACAAGCACAAGTGGAGGAGGTGACTGAGTGTTTGTGTGGAAAGTGTTTATGGACAAAAACAATGGAAGCATTATATATGCACAGGACAGAATGTAATGAATATTTTTTTGAGTACGTTGTTTCTTGCCTCATGTCTTCTGTGTGGATGTGGTCTGCAGGTGGTGGATATCATGCGTGTGAATGTGGATAAGGTTCTGGAGAGAGATCAGAAGCTGTCTGAGCTAGACGACAGGGCAGATGCTCTGCAGGCCGGGGCTTCACAGTTCGAAAGCTGTGCTGCTAAACTGAAGAACAAATACTGGTGGAAGAACTGCAAGGTGAGACATATTAATGAAGCTGAAATAAAATAAAATATAAATAGTAGTTAAACTTGAAGTACTAATGTTGAAGTACTAAAATGACTACAATTTAAATTAAAACATTAAAAAAAATAAAAACAATTTCAAAATATTATTAAAGAATAACACTGATGTGCTCTATATAGTGTGAATAATAACATGCAGGAGTAAATAGGTCAGTGCTTATTGCTCATGCTATGCTCAGCGATTTTGCTCTGTACAGCTGCTAGCGTTAATTAGTTAATATGTGTAAATTGGAGCTTCTGGGTTTTGCTAATTATCTACAGATGCAGAGAAACATGGGACATCAGTCCATCTCTTTATGTACTGTCTACTACTTTATGAGTAGGATTTTTTGTTACTATGGCACTAGTGATCCGGAACTAGACTAATATATAAAGTAAACTACTTTGTTGAGGATGTTTTTAAAATTTATGTTTAAGGATTTCTTAAAGGGTTAGTTCACACAAAAATGAAAATTCTGTCATTAATTACTCACCCTCATGTTGTTTCAAACCCATAAGACTTTCATTCATCTTCATAACACAAATGAAGATCTTTTTGATGAAATCTGAGAGCTTTTTGTCCCTCGATAGACAGCTATAACTACCACTTTGACTTTTCCCACTGCGCAATGTGACGTCGGGGTGACGTCTTTTTCATGTAATTTTTGGACGTCCAAATTCGGTCCATTAAAGGGGTTGTTTTGTAACGCCAGGCGACGTCTTTTTTCGACGTCATCCGCACGTCTATTGTTGACGTCTGTGGGACCTCCGTGTAAGGGCTATTTATAGTCCAAATGTGGTCGTTTGTGGACGTCTTTTCAACATCAAATTTAGACTTATTTTGGACGTCGTTTTTATAACTTCTACAACTGTGGTCCCATGTTTCCAGAGGGTGGAGGACATGCTTTTCTGTGCCATTTAATTTTCCTGTAGCTTTGAAAATTAAAGCTACAGGAAAATTAACTGGCACAACATGTCCTCCACCCTGTGGAAACATGAGACTACATACAACACTACAGTTATACAAATACAAATAAATCACAATTCAATATCACCATTTTCATCTTTATTCAAAAATAAATGCAGCGATGCCGGTTGAAAAGCTGTGCCGTCATTTTGCAATGGTTGAACACTCTTGCGAAATGCCTGTTGTGTTGTCTCGACCAATCAGAGTGGCGTTTACTGGTCGGGTTATGATGATGTGCTGCCTCGACCAATCAGAGTGATGTTGACAGGTTTTTGTCTCTTTGATATCCAAAGCCCTTGATAGAGAGTTGTCCTCGCCTGTCCTTTAGCTGCTGTTGGTTCTTTTTAAATTAGAAATAAGGAGGATAGGCCTAATATATGCTACCATGAAATTATTTTCTGAACTATAATTTCCCACAAATTGCATTTCCAAATAAATAAACAGATACATGCAAAAATACATATGCATAAAGAAATAAATTGATTAGGCTACTTTAAATAAACCAGTTAAAGAAAAACAGGAAAATGTAAAAAAAAAAAAAAAAAAACATGTTGATAGGCCCTATAAAACAAATATTACATATTAATCATGTAAATTTCCTGCACCTGTTATAGACGTCCAAATGACGTCCAAAAAAATTATCCCGTTCAAAGGTCAAATGTTGAACGTCAAGATGACGTCCAAGTTGGGTCATGGTTGGACGTCCAAATAGTGGACCTAGTTTGGACATCGAATAGATGTTCAGAAATGGTCATGGACCGACGGACCTAATATAGACATGATCTGCACGTCTATCTGACGTCCAATGTTTAGTGGGTTATTCACATATAAACGTTCATCAACTCACACATTAGTCGTGGTAAACCGAAGCTCAAGCATGTTTGCTTGACGCGTGCGAGAACCAGTGAGGTTACTCGTGTGTTACGCAGCACGATTGAGTTTTCGAAAGAGGTTTGTTCTCACGCATCAAGCAGGTTCGTTTGAGCTTCTGCTTATGTTCACTGATCAATGTTTATATGTGAAAAAAAGCCTAAATTAAATCTGTTCATCATATAAAGCGATCGTGTCTCTTCAGAAAATTTGGACTAAACCATTTAATTCATATGGATTAGATTTACGATCTCTTTACGAACAGAATGGCAGAAAGCTCTCAGATTTCATCAAAAAGATCTTCATTTGTTTTCTGAAGAAGAACGAAAGTCTTACGGGTTTTGAACGACATGAGGGTGAGTAATTAATGACAGAGTTTTCATTTTTGTGTGAACTAACCCTTTAATTTTGTATTTAAAAAATCTGCTATGAAAAAAATGAGCTTGTCAAAAATTAGCTAAGTGATGACTGAACATGTATATGTTTTTGTAATTGATGCATTACTATTTTTGCTCATATACTCCACTTAGGGATTTGAACAAATTCAAACTTATTCAAAATGTTCTGCACATCCTGAACCCCTTACATGCAGGATTTCAACAACTTGCACCTGCATATATACATACGGTTGGACAATGAAACTGAAACACTCGCCAATATAGTGTTGGAGGTTTCATGCCAATATATGTGCGACCTATGGGCCAATCGTCACTGATTTTACATTCCATCAGTAAGAGCAGAGGGTGAAGGTTGAATGAGGAGCAGAATGAGGGGTGGCACCTAGACTTGCTATGGTATATGACATGTAATATGTTATAAGGGACAATACCACTAGTATGACATTTTTTTACTGATTTAAAAGGGGAAACAATAAAACATACCTGTCAACAACAGTTCCTAACTAAAAATTACTGTACAGATGTTTGATTCCTCTACAACAGGGGTCTTTCTAGCATTTGGCCAAAATGTGTAAGCTAGCCTATTAAAGTGTTATGAGCGAGCTAGCTAGTGTATTGAAAATGTACCTAACGGTAACATTACCACCACTTGACTGTACCTGCTTCTGTGCATCAAAAGGATACAATATTGAACTATTAGTTTGGTTACGGTAATGGCTAGTAGTGTGCACTGATAGTTTTTTTTTTTTTTTTTTTNTTTTTTTTTTTTGGTGCCGGAAAAAGTTAGAGTGGGGAGGGGTGAAGATGTCCCAATGAATATTGTTTAGCTTGTGCTGACATTTTATTGAGGTGATATTAATCTCAGAGGTGCCACAACTAAATTGTCAACCATTTAAAAATTAAAACATTTAAAAACATTTGATTTTTTTTTTAACAATTCAGATCTTCAGCATATTGTGTTGATTTGGTTGTTTCTCCACATTAAAGGTGCTACAGAGGATGTTTTGTTTTATACATTTTTGCAATATTACTTGAAACTGTCTTTACTAACTGATAAAAGACTATTTATTAGGTGCACTGAAAGGAATATTATTAATATACATCATCTGTGCACGAGGTAGGGCCTTAAAAACATCAGCCAATCGTTTACACGATCATCGCGTAAGCGATTGGCCCTCTGGCTTGTCAATCACTGCCATGACGTTCCTTGTGAGAGGCGTGCGCGCTCCAGTAACTTTACACACTCCACAGCAATGTTTTTGTCAGGAGACAGGAGTAACAACTGCAGATTATGAGTTACCTGCGGTGAGTCCGACATAATGAATCCACTAAGTGTGTGCGCGGCTTTAAGTCGATTGTAAGGCCGATTATGAATGTAAATTGATACTTATGACTGATCGCGCTCAAACGCGTCCAGTCAGAGCCAGTTGCGTTCAGTCTGCGATTACAGTCGGTGTTCAAATTCCATGTGAAAGTATATAAATCTGCTTCAGGAGCAGGAAACAATCTCTGTATGTTGAGCATAGTCTTAGAATGTTTTAGCTAGTCATTAAATGTGTGCCCGGCTTAATAACACAGCGAATGCCGGTGGTAAACCTACTCGTGCACGAGTTTTGGGAGGCGTGCCCTCGAAATGGTGGGGGGTTGTTCTTATGCATGCGCTCATTTAAAAAAATCACTCGACGAAAAGATCCTCTGTACAACCTTTAATGCAAGTTTTGTCTCTTGAAATCACTGTGATTTGAATAACAATTTATTCGATACCATTACACCTGCCAGAATACTCAACTCAAATGAAAGGTTACTTACTCGTCTCTGGAAAAGCAGGCCTGGTTCTATGGAAAGCAAGAGCACCTTTGGTTGAAACTAATAATATCATATTGGCAAAACCAATTTGGCAAACGCTCCAGTGCGTTTGCATTTGCGCTCTGTAAAGCATCAAAGGTTTCTATTTTCAACGTGTTTTTGCACTGTAGCCAATCACAGGCATGTCTGTTGATCTCTTGAACGCAATGGCCAATCAGAGGTGTTAATTAGTTAGAATCCACTCAGCACTCTGAGTTCTGCGATCTCGCGAATCCTCTCGTTATAACAGTGCAGACATGACGTAAATAAGATATTCATTGTGCAGTTTAGCTTCATTGATTATAATATGATTACTCATGGCCTACACAGTCATCAGATCTAAATATTTTTGAGGAGTTAGTCAGAAAACATTTTCCTCACCAGCATCACATGGTTACCTGGTCACTGTTCTGGAAGAGGAGTGGCTGAAAATCTCTCTGGCCATTGTGCAAGACTTGTTTCTGTCAAGATGAACTGATGCTGTATTGGCTGCAAAAGAAGGCCCTACACCATACTAATATATTATTTGGGTCTAAAACCAGGTGTTTTAGTTTTTCTGTTAACAAATCCCATAATCCCTGAGTTCTGCTCGAGCAGGCACCAAAAAATCAATTTGACTTACACTTAAACTTAAGGATTTGTAAGCGTTTGTTATCAGATTCTTGATTAATCTGATGGTTCTTGATAACCAGGATGTTTGTGATTGTATTTGTGTTGCTGTTTTCCTTCTTGTAATGTCAGTCAAGTGAGATTGTAACAATTTTTTTTCTCTCCCTCAGATGATGATTATTATGGGGGTCATTGGAGTCATCTTCATTGGAATCATTTTCTGTGAGTTGCCTATTATTACCATTTATTATTATTTTAACAGAATTTCTGGTAATATTTCTGTATTTATATGGAGATTTTAAAGCTTTGATGTAAAGTTTCATTGTTTTAAAATTTTATTTCATTACTTTTATTGTTTTCAAGGATTTATTTACTATTTATTCATTATTTAATACCATTATTCACACATCATTTTCTCTTTAGCAGAGGAAGGTAGTTTTGAATGTGCAGGCACTTTCTGTTGGTGCTTACCTGTCATTGGCAGGGTATTCTGGGATGCTCAGGCTTCTTTTAGGGATGCTTAGCCTTATCAGACCAACCGCCTGCATGAGTTTACTGTATGTCTTTACAGCCCAGACTGGACCAACCCAGCATAAGCTCAATAATTCATCATTACACTCATTACGGTGAATTATTCATTGAGGGCAGTTCTGCGTAACAGTGCAGTATACCATATGTATTGGCTACTGAACCTGACAGAGACACAATTTTGCAATAGAATATTAACCACCTTTTTTCACACTCTCCCTTTTTATCTTTCCTTATCTAGTGTATTTCTTCTCTTGAGCCCATCCACCTGCAACGAACAAGAAAAAGAATGAAGAAAACACAATCATGAGCTCCACCCATTTCCCAGTTACTTCTTTTTCTTCAATTTTGAGGTCTCTCCACTTAGACATTTTGTGCCATGGTGTGACAGTAGTACGTAGATATCTGCTCTCCTTTCTCCTGTACCAGAATGAACATATTTCACAAGCTCTCTATCCTTTAGTTTCTGTCTCCCTCTCTCTTTACCTCCCTCTCAAAAATCTTCTGCATTATTCAAATGTTCTGCAGACATTCATACATGAATGCACAGAGAGCAAGAGAGAGAAAGCAGAATAAAACAGACTAAGAATAAGTGGGAGAAGCCAGGAAGAAAAAAAATGTGCTGATAGTTGTGAAGACAAGGTAGAAGGATGAAAAATGGGAGGAGTACAATACCGTTCAAAAGTTTCGGGTCAGTAAGATTTTTTATTTTTTGAAAGAAATGAATACTTTTATTTAGCAAGAAAGCATAAAATTGATCGAAAGTAACAGCAAAAACAAATAAATGCTGTTCTTTTGAACTTTTTATTTGTCAAAAATTCCTGAAACATCCTGATTTCTGAAGGATCATGTGACACTGAAGACTGACGTAATGATGCTGAAAATTCAGCTTTGACATCATAGGAATAAACTACATTTGAAAATATATTCAAATAGAAAACAGTTATTTTAAATTGTAAAAATATTTCATATTATTACTGCTTTTATTGTATTTTTGATCAAATGAATGCAGCTTTGGTGAGCATTCTTTATAAAACATTTTCAACAGACTTTTGAACGGTAGTGTATGTAAGAGAGAGAGAGTCTGTGTGTGTGTGTGTGTGTGTGTGTTTTTGTGACATATCAGGACACAAATGTGTATAATGACATGGGTATGACATAGGTATTACAAGGAGATGGTGACTTGTGAGAACATTACCCCTTGTCCCCATTTTTCAAAAGGCTTATAAATCATACATAATGAGTTTTTGTGAGAAAGTAAAAGTGTGCACAGTTTCCTGTGATGGTTATGTTTAGGGGTAGGGGTAGTGTAGGGGGATAGAAAATACGGTTTGTACAGTATAAAAACCATTACGCCTATGGAATGTCCCCACAATTCACAAAAATAAACCTGTGTGTGTGCGCGTGTGTGTGTGGAATAGATGATAGTAAAGTCAGGTAAACATTCTTTCTGTTCCTGTAATGCCAAAGCTTTCTCATCTGACCTTTCGGGGAACTTTTATAAATTGATACTGACATAAACTGTCCCTGCAGATACGCCCCCATCCCATTATCACTCTTGCCCTTACCCTGTTACTGAAAGAAGATTCATGACCTGTCATCCATTGACTTTTATTCTAAATGTGTATGTGTATTTAAAGGTGCAGTAAGCGATTTCTGAGAAACACTGTTGATATTTGAAATCAACCCAAACAAACACACTCCTCCCTTCATTGCTCTGCCCCCAAATTGCATGAACACGCAAAGCAAGAGTGGATGTCTCTTTGTCATAGCTAAAGCAAAGCAAAATAATTATTCGCGAAAAATAAAGTGAAAATGACGAACGAACAACAAGGAAGAACAAAAAATGAACATACTGTACACAAGAGTATATGTTGTTAGTTTCAAGCAGCACAGCACCTCCAGAAAAACAATAGCTGCGTCTCCATTACTCTTCAAATTGCGCAAATTGTAATTGCGAATTGAAATTAGTCTCAATGTAAACACGTGAATTTTGCAAAAACTCCCAAATATTGCAAAAAAGTTTTTACGCTCGCATGAGGTGGTTTTTCAGGCAATTCCAAAAAGGAATAGTTCACAAAACTGCAATGGAAACAGTTTTTTCGCATTTACAGGTCACCTGACGTACATTCACATCATCATTCTTTAAAGATGGCGTGGTATGTTTGTACAGAATTCGAGACGGGGTGCTTTTCTTTTCTTATTTATGCATCTCTTTCCTCGCGCCTTAGCTTCACCCCATAGATGCAACGGGAGGATGCTAGAAAAGAAAACGAGAACGGGGTAATCGAAGGAGATCTTATTTGTATATTGGAATATTCTTGATCCCTCGAGCGTCAGTTTAAAGCGTCATAAGCTGCGCTCGAGCCACGAAGGATCTTATGTTATCTTATGTTTGACATCTAATACTAATAGTATTAATCTATTAACAATTAATAATATAAACTAATAGTATTATGTCTATGCACCTGTGCATCCTCGCTCATAGCTCTTCAGGAAGTTTTCTCACTCCTCGTTCCTCGCCTCCTCGCGGAGCATTTATAGAATTGAAATGGTCTTCGAGATTCGTGATTTTGAGATTCTTTGATCAGTTTCCAGGTCACAGGCTGGAGGATGGAGGAGCGAAGAAATGAGGAACCTTGGAGTATTGAAAAGCACCCAGTGAAGCATATATGAGGGAGAAGGGCTTCCAGAAGCCCTGGCAAATATTACGCTCCAAATAAAGCTCTTAGAAAGAAGTATCTTTTAGAAAATGACTTAACGCGAGAGTTTAAGTTGCATAACATCGGTTAATTGAAGCTCTGTCATTTTGCAATAGTTTTTTATCAACATTTAGAAAAAATCGCAAAATTTTTGCGCAAATCTGTAATGGAAACGCGGCTAATGACACTCAAAACTGTCCTGTTACTATGGCTAACCTTACAACAACAGCATATCATTGTTCTTTGAAACATAGCAAAACCATGTAACTCAAGTATGGAGCAGAAACAACGCAAACTCTGCGTCTGTTTAACAGGCCTTATGTCTCTCCAGCACTGGAAAGCTTTTCTTATAATATCATTACCCTTCTTTTTCCAGTGATATTCCTCTGACCTTCACTCTTTTATAATGTCTTTCAGCCATCTCTTTCTACGGTCTTTCTTCAAATCTCCCTTTTGCTCACTCTCTCTCCTCCCCCATCATGAGTGGACACGCCCCTACTGCTGATTGGCTACAAGTGTGTTGTGCTGCTTGGTCCAATCCACTTTCAACAGCGTTTCTCAGAATTTGCTTACTGCGCCTTTAAGACAGTTTTTTTTTAAAGAAAAAACAACACAGAGACATTTTTACACTCAGAAAAAAGGTAAAAAAGCTGTCACTCTGGCAGTAAAATAGTACATATTAGTTAGTGATGTTACGTTCGTTCGACACGCAACACAATCTCCAGTGAAGTATTGGTTTCACCAAAAATTGGTTCAAGTATTGTATTGGTTTCACAGAGTCACGTGATCGACAAGAATCGTTCCAATTAAGTGCACAATTTGCTTTACGTGTCGGAATGTTTGAACCCCAGATAATCTTATTTTACGCCTAAGTTGTCATTCATTAAAATCTATTCAATTATATTTTTAAATACCCAGTCATAAAAGTAATATGAAGAATAAAAATTATTTCAGGAAAATAAAATACTTGCCATATGCAACTCTGTTAGTCATATACGTGTAGCCTACATTATCCTTTAATATTACGTCATATCGATATTCATACTGGCATTTATTGCCACATTCTAATGGGTAAATGAATTTATCCAAGAGAGAAATTAAAAACACTCACACGTATTAGGCTTTTATTTGTGCACTTAACATTAAAACTATGGAGTCGGTCGTGGCTGCTTTATCTGATGGAGCTTCTTTCACTGACTTTTGGCTGCTTTATTTTTTCTAACCATCAGATGGCGCTGTTTTTGACTCTCTCGAAGCTTTTAATCTTTTCCCCGGAACAGTGAGATGGTCCTCACTGCAGAACACGAGATCCAGGGGGCGGGGTCCAACTCCTCTCACTTTACATATCCCTATACCTACCCGTCTCTGCCCCCTGGATCTAGATCCAACTCCTCCCGCTTTACATATCCCTTAACCTACCCGTCTCCGCCCCCTGGATCTAAACCTACCCATCTCCACCCCCTGGATCTGGATCCAACTCCTCCCGCTTTAGATATCCCTTAACCTACCCATCTCCACCCCCTGGATCTAGATCCAACTTCTCTCGCTTTACATATCCCTTAACCTACCCGTCTCCGCCCCCTGGATCTAAACCTGGCCATCTCCAACCCCTGGATCTGACTGGATCCAACTCCTTCTACTTAACATATTCCTTAACCTGCCCGTCTTTGCACCCTGGATCTTATGTGTTCTGCAGTGAGGGGCTACTGGGAACAGGCAGGCGAAAGCCTCTGTGCTTTATAAGGCTTAATTTCCCAATCCCTACATATTAGTACCATTTGAAAGGGTACCGCCCCAGTGACAGCTTCTGTACCTTTTTTTTTTCTGAGTTTGTACCTGGAGGTGCACAGGTTAATGAAAACAAACAGTAAAAACAATGTTAAAACTGTGTTAAATGGGAAAATCAGAGCGTGCAGATAGAAAACTAAAGTTGTTAGAAGTACATCTGTTGTCTTTTGACTTGCATGGCAGAATATTCCCACTGTTGAACTCTTTTACTTGTAATATGTTTAATTATTACTATTAACTGCCTGTTATTTACAAAATAAGCCTCATTTTCATGTAGGCCTACTGTGGAAAAGCCTCAAATGGGAACAAGTTGTGAATGCTACAAGCCTGCCAAAATGTACTGAAATGTACAGATAATCAATGCAAAAAGAGCATAAACTATAGTCTATACTGCCATGGTTCACATTCCTTCGTCAGCACAGACTTTTATATTTTGTTCTGTTGTTGGAGACTGTAGACATGTCTAGAGTTCTCTTGTAAGACCAATTGAGACAAACTAAATATGATGACAAATTATTATATGTATAAATATGAATGAATGAAATCATATACCAACAGAGGGGTAATGCCATCAGCCCTGATGTCAGGAATAGATTGTATAAAGAGCATGCTTGTGTGTCCCTGATACTGTAGATGATGCCAGTAAAACCATCAACAAAGCCTGCTCTGTTTCTGTTTTTATTAAAAAAAAACAAGGAAAATGTACAACAAATAAACAGCATCCAATAGATCAGAACATAAGAAGAAAAACAGTGGAATTCATTTTATTTTTATAGAATAAATTACGCAGGAATTTTTTTTTGACATTTAACTTCTATTAAACAAATGTACCATAATGGAATGAAAATAAATCCACTGTAAAACAGTAAACAAACTAAAATGGCTCCAGGTCCTCAGTTCTCTGAAAAGACATAATAATAATAAATTTAATATTTAAATCCCCTCACTATTTTGTGGTATACAGTACCGTTCAAAAGATTTTTTCCTTGTTTCTGAAAGTCTCTTATGCACACCACGGATGCATTTAAAAAATATAGTAAAAATCAATAATATTCTGAAATATTATAATTTAAAATAACTTTATTCTATTTTAATGTTTTAAAATATAATTTATTCATGTGATCAAAGCTGTATTCATTATTCCAGTCTTCAGTGTCACATGATCCTTCAGAAATCATTCTAATATGCTGATTTGATGCTCAAGAAACATTTCCTATTATATCAATGTTGAAAACAGTTGTGCTCCTTAATATTTTGTTGGAAACATTGATTTTTTTTCTCTTTGACATAAAAATTTCAAAAGAACATTTATTTAAAATAGATTTTTTTTGTAACATTAATCTTAGAGTCTTTTTCACTTTTTACTGTCAGTTTAATGCATCCTTGCTGAATAAATGTTAATTTCTTTTTTTTTTAAATCATACTGACCCCAAACTTTTGAACAGTATCATATATTTCATGCTATATATATATATATATGTAGTTACATGTTGATGTGTTAAAAACGAAACTCACCTGCACCTCTGAATGCTTGATACAAAAACAGCACTGATATCACCAACATGAAGATGATTGTCCAGAAGGCTTTTCCTGTTAAATTCAAAAAGTTCCACAGCTTTCATTAGCAACAAAGTTCATGAATACTTAAATTAACACATGACTAGACTTGCAGTATTCACTAACTTATGTTGCATCTTAAAGTGCCCCAATTATGCTGTTTTAAAGGTTCCTAATTTTGTTTTGGAGTCTCCTTCAATAGGTTTACATGCATCATAATAATAATTTACACACAAATAATAATAATATACATGGCACATTTCTCATTTCTCAAAGAGTACGATTATTTCAAAGATTCAGCCTCTCTAAACCCCTCATTTCTGAGAGCCTACACCGCTCTGATTGGTCAGAAGGCCCAGTCTGTTGTAATTGGATTTGCAGTGCAGAAAACGGCGTCTTCTCGACATGTCAACAACAAGAACCAAACTCTTCCAGGCCTCAGCTACAAATACAGTGTTTGAGGGCGGGCCAAAGTAGATGTTGCTCACGACCATAGGCTGGGGTTATGCAAATTTGTTTCATTGTTACGTAGGTATGTAACAGGAAATGAGACTGGAATAGAGTGGTGGAACTATGACACATTTTTGTAGGCCAAAACCCGGAAGCGAGTTAGCATTTTAGCACTTCCGGTTCCATCGTCCCACAGTGGGTTTTTGGTTAAATGGGTGAAATAAGGTCCGTGTTTAAAGGATTAGTTCACTTTCAAATAACATTTTCCTGATAATTTACTCACCCCCATGTCATCCAAGATGTTCATGTCCTTCTTTCTTCAGTCGAAAATAAATTAAGGTTTTTGATGAAAACATTCCCTATTCTACTTACAGAAAAAATGGAACTGGCGCTGCGTTCGTTCCGTAAGTAGAATAGGGAAGGCGTAGGACATACAGCGTAAGCTTTTTGAAGAATACGAAAGTGCGGTTTTGGCGGAACCACTTGGAAGGCAATCATTTGTTTATAAAGCATATACATTTACATTTTTTTCGAAAATGGTCGATCGTTTCGCTAGATAAGACCCTTATTTCTCGTCTGGTATCGTTTAAAGCCCTTTGAAGCTGCACTGAAACTGTCATTTTGACCTTCAACCGTCTGGAGGCCACTGAAGTCCACTATAAGGAGAATAATCCTGAATGTTTTCATCAAAAACCTTAATTTCTTTTTGAATGAAGAAAGAAAGACATGAACATCTTGGATGACATGGGGGTGAGTAAATAATCAGGAAAATTTTATTTGAAAGTGAACTAATCCTTTAACACAAGCTCATGTTTTATTCTTTGCTAACAAGTGGAAATCGGATTACAGAGGCTGTCGGCGACATTAAACGCCATCACGCTGAACAGGTAAACTCAGTACGTTTTATGCTTATAACTGCGCTCTTACAAATGAATTCAAACTTTCAAGAAAAATGTCTTTAGATAAAGACTGAAAGAGTTCGCTTATAGCCTGTCTTTAGCTTTTTGCTTCTGGCGACTGCATTTAAGCTTCAAAATTCATAAAAGTTGTGTTCATCTGTGAAAATGATCTTGATGGACAAAACGTGTAAGTATCATAAACTTTTGTTGATAATCTGAAAGCCTATGGGAAAATCCTGTTGGGACTTTGTCAAGGGAACCAGTGTGATGCTAACTGCCGATTGGCCAACAAAGTGACGTCATAGTTCCACCACTCTCTTACTTGATCTTTAAAACTTTGCAAACCTTTTACATTCGCATGAAAGGTAATATTCGAAAAACATAATGGGGGCACTTTAAAATCCCTGTTTTTTTTTATGAATAGTTTGCTCTGTGATAAACATTCAATTTACATTTAAAAAAAAATCTTATTTGTAAAAACATCACAGGTAACGTAACTCTAAAAATCACTTACTTGGCTCAGGTTTGTCCACAGTCAGGCTGACCTCACTGTGTGTTTCTAGGGCGGCGTGAGAGACCCTACAGGTGACAACCGTCCCCGGTATATGCTTGTCGGGCCGTAGGGTGAGGTGAGAGGAGAGGGAATATGTTCCATCACTGTGCTGCCGATGGCTGGAGAGGGAGGATTCTTTTGTCAAAGAGACCGGCTCTTCTGCAGAGGGCACCTGGAAAAACCACTCCACCTACAGGAGCACAGGGCCGTCAGGACACTAAACTAAACAACAGCCCAAAACAATCAAAATAATCGTAATATGGTTTTGTACTTTTTTGGCTGTTGTGAAAGTGAGCTGACCTGCACATCCAGAGGATAGTAACGATGACAATGACAGCTCAGTTTCTGAGGCGTCGAATCCTGAAATATCAGTTTCTCCTCAGAGAGTTTGACATGAGGAGGTTCTGGGTAAAGATAGAGTGATATGGACTTTCAATATTAAACTGAAATTCCATTCTAATAATAGAATGTATTATGTTTAAAAATATGGAAATCTAAACAAAGAATAAAAAAACCCACTCATATTTTATTAAATATTTTATTTTTTCTAAGAATGAGTGAAGAAAGCATTGTTTATGCATATTGACATTATGCAAATTATATGAAATTATGAATTGTGTGTATATAGGATGTAAATTCCTAGCAATGAAATTAGACTTCGCAAGACAAAGGAGTCTGCCATTTTATAAAAAAAAATGTACACCATAGAATGCTTTGAAACACAATACATAATTTGAGATATGGTTGAAATAATAATGAAATAAAAATGACAGCATTCTCCTGTGATGTATGTCTAATGTTGGACATTTAGTTTACAAATTAAATAAATGAATGAGAGTGTGAAAGTGTGTTTTAAAGGGACAGATCCCCCAAAAATGAAAATTCTGTCCCCATTTTTTTTTTTTTTTTTTCTTCATACTATGGAAGTCAATGGGGCTCATCAACTGTTTGGTTACAGACATTCTTCAAAATATCTTCTTTTGTGTTCAGCAGAAGAAAAATATTCATACAGGTTTGGAACAACTTGAGGTACATTTTTGGGTGAAATATCCCTTTAAGAGTTTATTTCCATGCCCACAGCTATGGAAGTTTGCTTCTGCCATGAAATAAATTTAAAAAAGGTAATTGCGGCATTTTATCTTCACATTTTCTCGCAATTGCGAGTTTATCTCCCGCAATTGTGACCTTAACTTGCAATTGTGACTTTAGATCTCACAATTCTAAACTCGCAATTGAGAGAAGAAAAAAGTTTGAATAGTAAATGTATATCTCGCAGATCTGACTTTATTTCTCAGAATTCCGACTATATCTCGCAATTCGGAATTTATACTGTAACTCGCATTTAGGAGTTTATATCACAATTCTGAGAAAAAAGTCAGATCTGCGAGATATAAACTCACAATTGAGAGAAAAAAGTGAGCATTGTGAGCTTCAATTCTGACTTTTCTCTCTCGAGTTTATATCTCAGAATTGTGAGATATAAACTCGCAATTGCGAGAAAATGTCAACTATGAGCTGACATTTTTCTCAGAATTGCGATAGTAAATAAACTCGCAAATTCTGACTTTATAACTCGCAGTTCCAAGTTTATATCTCGCAATTCTGAGAAAAAACTTTTTTTTTAGTAGCAGATACAATCCATACAAAACACCTCCAAAGAATGTCAGGAAATCTCTGGGACATTTTGACCATTCAATGAAAGACTCACGTGTAATTTGCAGTTGCACAATCTGTTGAGTCTGAAACTCCCCAGAGCCGACAGTGCAGATGTAAGTGCCCTCATCTGTGACCTTTAACCTCTGCATAGCCAGAGACGCATTACCGTCCCTCACCAGAAGATCTGCTTCGGCACTTGTGCCTTCCCGGTCCACAAATACTGTAATGTACAATAGTATTGCGATATTTAGCATCCAAACATGTAATTTCCCTTAATTATCTGAATATTTCTCACTTACCATCTGGTGCCATGTCTGTCTCCACCTCCCTCGCTTTCATTTCAAGAATTTTACGGCCATTTCCTCTGTGTTGTAAGCGCCACTCTAGAGCCACTTCCTGCCCAGGGACTGAGTCCTTCTGTCTAAAGCCACAGTCTAACAGCACATCACCCCCTATTGGAGCCACAATGGATGGGACGCGCGAGAACACCACAAACACAACTGGGTATAAGTGAGAGAGAGGAGGAGAAATGTTAACAATGTAATTACAAACAATGCAAAAAGTAAGATTAGTTAAAGAAAATCATAGAGAGAGCAACTCCCTAACAAGAATCTGGCAAGTTATCGAAACAAAGCCTTGCAAAATTTTTCTAAGTGTTCAAACCACCACACACTGGCGGCAATATGCTGTAAACGCAACGAGAATAAAGCTGAAATGTGTGATAACACCTTTCACAAAGCAATTGCAAATGATTTCAAGAAAGTGTAATCTATTAAATATAATCTACAAATCATTGAATATAAAGAGTATTTTTAATTTGTGATCTTTTATTATGAGTGTAGTCTGTGTTAAAGAGCAATCTAGGCCAATTAGAAATAACTGTCATTCTCCATTGTATTATACATGAACAAGTATTAAAATTCTAAATAATTCAAACTAAATGTACATTATAAAACAGAATAAATATCAGTTAAAATCATTAGACATCAGATCAATACCATCTAGACGAACCATCATAATTTTAAAATGATTCGAAACGTCAGCGCCAATAGCCTAGAGGTTAGTGTGCTGACATATGGCGCAAATGCGTTTACAGCGACCCGAGTTCGATTCCCGTCTCGAGGTTCTTTGCTGATCTCGCCCCCCTCTCTCTGCCCAATGCTTTCCTGTCTGCTCTCTACTGTCCTCTCCGAATAAAGGCACAAAAAGCCCATAAATATAACTTTAAAAAAAAAGATTAGAAACAGAATGAAGTAACAAAGTCTCGTTTGCATTGCAGATATCACATGACCTAGGGAATTTGATATGGGCTCTGAACAAGTGTGCCGCACACATCCTGAAAAGTGAATCCAAAGCATTTTGATTGCCGGCTGCAGTATCATAAACCCCGCCCTCTCCATGTAATAGAATGGGACGTGAGCCAAACTAAATAAATCCAATTACACGCAGACGTATGTTCAAGTGTTTGTTTTTTTCGGTAAGTTTGGTTTTAGTCAGTTATTTGACTATCATTGACTATCGGCTCCACCTCAGGATAACTACTGCACAGACTCCGGCTCCGAAAGACATGAACCATTTCTGGGATATTTTGGCTTCATTTTTCTACAGTGGAAGGAAGTGGAGATGTCATCCATCTTTTTTTACAATCTACGACTCCGAACCACTGATTCAAAAAAGACTGAAAGTAGATTTCAAAGTTTCATGAAGCCATGTTTTGAAAGCACCCATTACTATTACTAGTCGTTTTCTGAATTTTTATATATTTATGACCCAAACTTATTTACGGAGCCCCTAACTGAACATGGTGATGGGAAGGAAAAATTATAATTCAATGGCTTTGCGTTCTCTCAGAAAACATTTGTGTTCCCCCAAGAAAATTTGTGTTCGCCCGTTAAAACCTTTGCGTTTGCTCACAAAACCTTTGTGATAGAAATAATAAGAGGTGGGAGGGGAAACTATATTTCAATGCTTTTGCGAGCGAATGCAAAGTTTCTCGTGGGTTTACATGATAACATTTTCAACTAAAAACGCAAAACTTTTTATGCATTTTAGCCATTCATTTACACAAACGGGCTTCAAAGTGCACGTTTTTGAAAACGTTACTATTATTGTCTTCGTGTAAACTACAAAAACACAAATTTGTGAAAACGGTGACGAAATAAGCATGCGTATCTATATGCGCGTAGCTTTTCTTTACAAAGTGACATCGCCAACTACTGGCCTGGCAGCGTAATACAGCATTTTTGTCATTTTCCTGTATCCGTGTGAACTGGGATTATTTTGACAACTTCTTGACGAACCCAGAGTACTCCCCCGTATTCCTGGCTGTGGTAGGAACCAGCCAAGAGTGAGGAGTTGGTGTGGTGGAAGGATGCTAAAAACTGTTGCGGAACATAGGTGAGCCAACTGTGTATATATATATATATATCAGTGGCGGCTACTGGTCTGTCAGAGAGGGGAAGCTCATTTTCGGCCTACATCATAAAATTGTCTAATTATTTAAAAGTAAATTCTGCCCTATGTTCCTTTTCAAGAAAATGGTCTGTGACCCTGTCGTACCAACTAGGAGTCTTTTCAAGTAAAAAAATATTAAACTCTGTGAAACTGAAACAAGGAATGTGGTGTATAATTGTGTGAAATGTATGATGAAAATCAAGCAATTTCGCCAAGCAAATATCAAAGAAATAGGTTGCAGCAGTTTTTATTTCGACTGAACTTGAGAAATCCGCGATGGGACTGAGCGCGAATAGCTTCAGTGATTCCTTATAGTACAGAATCGCTGTCAGTCAAAAGGAGATGCAGTCTTTCGACAGACCCTCCAATCATCACGCAGAAGCTCGGAGTCCGGGCCAGCCCACTCCCCATTCACCCCCAGAGACGCTGAGCGTCCGTGGGCGGGACATAATCGCAGCGTTTATCCAATGACCGTCTAGTTTCGAAGCGCTGAAAAAAACCGTTCAAAGCAGCCCCATTGAAGTCAATGGACGCTGGGCTTCAATAGGGAAATGCACTGTGACGCTGCGGGAATGTATGAGAAGGAAATCGAGTCAGCCGACCTGCTATATGTAACTGATTCTGAACGAACTCGTCTTTGAGATGAACGTTTTCTAACGCATTTTTAGTCAATAAAATGTTAATACAATAGTACATATTTGACCATTAATTTTGTGACATTATAAGGGAAGCCGAGCTTCCCTTGCAGTCTTAAAGAAATCGTCCCTGATATATATATATATATGGCTCTGCTCATGCTGATTGGATAGACATATTAATAATTGCTTATTGGAATGGCGTGTTGATTGGATAGATCATTTGAACGTGTTCCTCCTGAACTTTGTTCATGAAACATTCAATATTTATTTGAGAGAATGCAAATGTTTTCCTACTGAATACAAAGCTTCTCAGGGGAACGCAAAACTTTGGGAGAGAACTCAAAATTTTGGGATCGAATGCAAAAGCGATGAAATATTTTCCCTCCCATCTCATATTTAACATGTCGCCTTAAATATTATTAATCAAAAAGAGGAAGACTGTTTCATTGGATTTCACCATAGCAGATAGCTATACAAATGAAACTATATATGTTAACATAGAGACCAGATTAACATATTACAACATTACCCTCTGTCAGCAATGTTCCTGATTGGCTGAGAGACAGGTTGAGTTTACTCTGCACAAGTGGTTGTGTGTCGGATTGTGCTGTCTCGCTGTGAAGGGTCTGTAGCACCAGAGTGAGGCTGATGCCGCCACCCACCAGCTGAACTGAGCCAATGAAATGAGCAGGTAGAGAATCCATATCAGCCCCACGAGGAACATAACGGCTGATCTCACAAACCACTTCCTGTTCGTTACAGTCAGCATGAAGAAGCAAGTCTGCATTAGGAATCTGAATGGATGGTACTGTGGGGTGAGAAACAATAAAGATATTCAATGTTTTTCATTTAGACATATTCAATTTGCTGACTTTAGGTTCACTTCACTTACACATCAACTCAAAGATCAGATCATCAGCATTAGGGGTCTCAGGAGGGTTATATGGGGTCACGAGCTCTGGTGAAAGATCAGCATTTCCAACGAGATCCCTGAATACCAGAGTGGAGGGGGTGCGCTTGAACATCGCCCCGCCCATCATGCCTCCCATCCCTCCCCCCTCTTCGATCAGTGAGCAGGACAGGACCACATCAGCTCCCTCCAGCCCTGTGACATTAGCACAGTAGTTAGGACACTACATTCACTTCAACAGCAGGGGGAGACAAATCTACCAATCAGACTATTGAAAATAAAACCGAAAGCAAAATCCATGAATCGATTTAATGTTGTAAAACATCACGTTCGTATTATATGAAGTAATACAAAATCTATCTATGCAAATATATGGAGGCAGCTCGGCTGAAAACAATATAGGACCACAAATAAATATCGAAAACTCACCATAAACCAACGAAAGGAAGACGAGGATTGTTAACATCACCGAGCAGCTCCTGACAATATAACTAATAATTTTGCTAGATGTCGATTATTATGTGCATATGTTTACATTAAGTGAGCAAAAACGCATCTTATTCAAAGACATGAAACAGCTCTCTGCTAGGCTAACCTCGAAACACGAACCGTGATACATTCAGATAGCCTACAGGCTACTTTCACTTTTGATCAGAGCTCTTCCTCATTGGCAGGTTCAAAATAAGAGTAAACTTTTCAGTTTAGTCGCAATGTAGTGCTTTTTGTTCATTATTATTATTTACCAGATATTACATATAGGCCCATCCATGTATATGTATAGGCTATGTATACCCTTGCACAAATGTAGGAAGATAAACTACATTGTATAAGTACAATAGGTACAAAAGTGTAGTAGGTCATAGATAGATAGATAGATAGAGGAAAGCTTATTGGGGGAAAAATAAAAACAAAAACAGGAAAGCTTATTGGAAGAGTGGCTGATAAGATTAAAGGGTTAGTTCACCCAAAAATGAAAATAATGTCATTAATTACTCACCCTCATGTTGTTCCTCACCCGTAAGACCTTCGTTCATCTTCGGAACACAAATTAAGATATTTTTGTTGAAATCCGATGGCTCCGTGAGGCCTGCATAGGGAGCAATAACATTTCCTCTCTCAAGATCCATAAAGGTACTAAAAACACATCTAAATCAGTTCATGTGAGTACAGTGGTTCAATATTAATATTATAAAGCGACAAGAATATTTTTGGTGTGCCAAAAAAACTAAATAACGAATTATATAGTGATGGCCGATTTCAAAACAGTGCTTCAGGAAGCTTTGGAGCATTATGAATCAGTGTATCGAATCATGATTCGGATCGCTTGTCAAACCGCCAAACTGCTGAAATCACGTGACATATTACATATGAATATTACATGCTGATTCATAATGCTCCGAAGCTTCCTGAAGCAGTGTTTTGAAATCTGCCATCACTATATAAGTCGTTATTTTGGTTTTTTTTGGCACACCAAAAATATTCTCGCCGCTTTATAATATTAATATTGAACCACTGTACTCACATGAACCGATTTAAATATGTTTTTAGTACATTAATTGTCATTGCTGGCTATGGAGGCCTCACTGAGCCATCGGATTTCAACAAAAATATCTTAATTTGTGTTCAGAAGATGAACAAAGGTCTTACGGGTGAGGAACGACATGAGGGTGAGTAATTAATGACAGAATTTTCATTTTTGGGTGAACTAACCCTTTAATATATAAGAAAACTGAGCTCTGCCAGGAATCAAAATTTGAAAGTTTTTTTTTTGGCACCTCGCCATATTACTTCTAAGCTCTGGGTCATAGTAGCTATATATGACCTGCATGTTTCTCAGAAAACACCAGAAACCAGTTTGGGAACTTGTCAGACACTGCTTAAAGGTTTCAATATTCATATTGTTTGCGATTGGAAAACACTGCAGCAGGAATCAGCAGTTATCAGACTCAAAACAAGCAAATCCCCCCAAGGGTTAAAGACTGAACCTCCTCATACATATAGAGACACCTGTGCCTGCATAATTATACACACACCTAAAGCCTGGGAAACAAATAAGAGTCAAAGGGTGTGTTTTCATATTAAAATGTGATATGATTAGTGCTTTTAAATTCAGTTCTCTTGTCAAAACAAACATTTAACTGCTGTTTAGCAAAAGCAACGTACATATTTCATGCAAATTTCATACAAATAATAAAACAGATAAAATACTGTAATGTTATGAACTACAAAACATGATTAATTGTTAATAATACATTTAAAGGGTTAGTTCACCCAAAAATGAAAATTCTGTCATTAATTACTCACCCTCATGTTGTTCCAAAACTGTCCCTCCATAGACAGCCTACGCAACTACCACTTTCAAGGCCCAGAAAGATAGTAAATGTGACTAAACTTCAATTGGTCAAACAGTTTACCAAATATGTGAATGTACAACTGTGAAGATACTCTGGACTTGTTTATTCAACTGATAAAATACAACCATAAAAAATATGTACAAGGTATGTTTTTAAAAAGACATCAAAACATCAACATACAACACAATGAGAAATATGGTTAAACTATACATGCATCCATGCAACACATAAGATGAAGAGCAGAGTGTATTCATGGCTTTGTTGTGGATATAATTTACAACACAATATGTTTTCCTCGAAGATCTCTTTAATGTTCAAATATCATCGAAGCACTGATCCATGCTTTTTTAGGGTTTCACACTGTTGGCCACAAGGGGGAGACAGCACAAAGAAAAAAAAGGCTTTAAACTTGACAGGCATATTATAGTGCTTTGGAAGAGCATTTTATGTGTTGTTCAGACTGTCCATCATAACTTTTATTAAAGCAATTTAAGCTGTAGCAGGTCCACTGAAGTGCATTCCCAAGTCAACGACTTCCGAAGACGTTTTCATCTTCTAATACAGAGGTCATAAGAACCAAACACGAGTACTGAAGCGCTGAATGAATTGTGTGCTGCTTCAGGGTCCCAATAAAGTCCTCCCAGTAGAACCAGAATGTTATTGAGGCACTAACATTTAAATTTCAGTGAGAGTGATCCGGAAACAGTCCGCCTGATTGTCAATGGCCAGGATAAATGTGTCCTCGTTGCAGTAGTGCTCTATGATGTTGTCGTCCATGTTGACCAGGATACTAGTGGTTGAATGAGAGTGAACAATTAAACCAATTCAAAATGAAACAAAAACAAATTTTTGCTTTTATAGCAAGTTGAGAGAATGGATTTTATACAGGTAAATGTTTACTAACCCTTTCTTGCTTTTCTTGTAGATTTTTGTCATCTTCTCCATAGGAACAGAATATTTACCTGATATCTTAAGGGGAAAAAAAGACCTTAAAATCCAAACAGCAGCTTAAACAGAAAATCCTCGGTGAATGGCAGCTTATTTCCAACTCTGTTGTATTCAGTGGAAAGTAATCTGACCTGCTACCAAATGCAGTGTAATACTTTATCACTTCTTCCTGTTAAAAATCTTGAATCATGTACTTACTGCTTCGAGTAAACTTTTCAGTGTTGGAGACCTCAGCATCAGTGCATCAAAAACTTCATCAGCTTCTCTCCTTACGTACAGCAGGACTGCAGAAACATGTACAGGTATGTATATAAATGAATTTCAATAAGCATTAATATAGAAGAATGGGACATATTCTATTGCCTTGACATGTAAATCTCACACCTATGCAGTAATTCATACCTCTCTTGTCCTCTCTGCTGTATTTGGCGGGCGGAGAAACATCATCCTCTGACCGCAATGATCTTTTCATGGCCACCCTGCATTAGAAACAGATAAATCCATAATTTTTATACTTCTGTGACATTGCCTTTCAATGTTACAGTTATTACTGCAAGAAATAAATGAAGATACATTTGAAACACACTGGATTGATTCTACTGGTCTGATGTTTGCTGAGCTTAAAATACAAATAGTGATTCCTAAAACACAATCAAATTAGATTAAACAAGGACATTCACAGTAATCACACTGACCCATCATTCTCCATTTCTTCAACGCCAAAGCTGAACACCTATACACAAAGAGAGTACGAAACATTATAGAGACTTACAGTAAAACTGCACATGCTCTACATAACAATGACAGTGCTTTCAAAATATCCTGTAAGTCACCATTATCTACTTAGAGACTACACCTTAATAATCACTTCTGAGTATTCCACATCAATACCCAACAATTCAGTACTAAAACCACTTTAGTATCACTTTAAGCACTGCATTGATCATTCCTCCTCACCTGACCGGCTCTCTGGAGGTTGTTCAAATGGACATCGGGGATGAAGAGGACAGGCTGGGACTCCAAGTCTGTCATAGTTTTGAAAAGTGTGATATCTGGCCTTTTTTGAGGTAAAGTGGCAAAACTCCCTCTCTTACCTAACAGGGTGAAAGAAAACCAATGACTCAAGACAAAAATCAGCAAGTAGAAACATATAATCATGAGACACCAGGGACAAAAAAAAGGTCATAGACATTTTGTGATGAATAAGTATATGACAAAAAAAAAAGTTTGCACTACAGGTTTTCACCTAATATGTGACAACTATATGAATAGTTCAGCCATTAAACTCTATTTTGCATTCTGATTCGTTGTTTCAATGTCACTTCCACAGCCAATCAATTTCACGTATCCATTACTACTTCCCTTTATAACCACAGTGCATCCAAAAGTATGGAGTCCCGCACATGACTTTGAAGAAAAAAAATTGTGCGCACAATTTACTAATTCATTCCCTCGATTTGCTAAATCGTGCACACGATTTACTATTTCGTTCTAAATTATGTGGACGATTTACTATTTTGTTCCCTCGATTAGCTAAATCGTGCGCACGATTTACTATTTCGTTCTAAATCAGGTGGACGATTTACTATTTCGTTCCCTCGATTTGCTAAATAGTGCCCACGATTTACTATTTCGTTCTAAATCAGGTGTACGATTTACTATTTCGTTCTAAATCATGTGGATGATTTACTATTTCGTTCCCTCGATTTGCGAAATCGTGCGCACAATTTACTATTTCATTCCCTCGATTTGCTAAATCATGAATGATTTACTATTTTGTTCCCTCGATTTGCTAAATCGTGCCCACAGTTTACTATTTCGTTCTAAATCAGGTGGACGATTTACTATTTCGTTCCCTCGATTTGCTAAATAGTGCCCACGATTTACTATTTTGTTCTAAATCAGGTGGACGATTTACTATTTCGTTCTAAATCATGTGGATGATTTACTATTTCGTTCCCTCGATTTGCGAAATCGTGCGCACAATTTACTAGTTCGTTCCCTCGATTTGCTAAATCATGAATGATTTACTATTTTGTTCCCTCGATTTGCTAAATCGTGCCCACAGTTTACTATTTCGTTCTAAATCAGGTGGACTATTTACTAATTAGTTCCCTCGATTTGCTAAATCATGCCCACGATTTACTATTTCGTTCTAAATCATGTGGACGATTTACTATTTCGTTCCCTCGATTTGCTAAATCGTGGATGATTTACTATTTCGTTCCCTCGATTTGCTAAATCGTGGATGATTTACTATTTTGTTCTAAATCATGTGTATGATTTACTATTTTGTTCCTTTGATTTGCTAAATCATGGATGATTTACTATTTCGTTTCCTTGATTTTCTAAATTGTGCGCACGATGTACTATTTCGTTCCCTCGATTTGCTAAATCGTGGATGATTTACTATTTTGTTCCCTTGATTTGCTAAATCGTGCACACGATTTACTATTTCGTTCTAAATCATGTGTACGATTTACTATTTCGTTCCTTTGATTTGCTAAATCATGCGCACAATATACAATTTCGTTCTAAATCATGTGGACGATTTACTATTTCGTTCCCTCGATTTGCTAAATCGTGGATGATTTACTATTTCGTTTCCTTGATTTGCTAAATCGTGAACACAATTAATTTAGCAAAAGCAAGTTGCTCTGCAGCAGCAGCAGGGTAGCAGATCTAGTCCACCAAGACCAAACCAATGTACAATCTATTAAACACATTGATAAAATGTTGTTCAACTATCCTGAGAGTTGTCATGACTGAAGTGCATTTTATCTATCATCTGAGTAAAAATGTATGATTCATTGATACAGCATCTAAGGATAATGGCACCACATGTTCAGGTTTGCATAAATGAATGTTTGGTTGATTGACAGAACTCTCACCATCATGGCCCTGGCCGACAGTCTGACCTTTGACCTTCTTCCGGAGCTGCTTTTTCTCCTCATCACGAATTTTTCGCTCAGCTCCCTGTAGAGAAGACATGAGTGTGTGATCATACTGGCTGTTAGTGTTGTTCAGGGCTGCCAGAGCAACGATAGCGAGCTGGCTTTTTACCTGGTACTTTTCAAACTAACAGGGCAGTGCCTGGCACATGCATTAAAGAGTTATACATGCTTTGCCACTCGCTGGAGCTTAATAATAGTGTGCTGAATCAGTATCTCCAAAGTTTCAAATATGTAAGTGAGCTATGCTCATATTCTGATTTTAAATTGTAATTTTAGCCACCCCTGAATTGAGTCATGCCATTGACATTACCTGAGCAGTTAAAGTAAATATGCTAGAAAACCCCGATCATTCAATGACATGCATTTCTTGCATGGACGAAGCAAGAACTTAATGTTAGTGTCTAAAATGTATGTGCACAGATCATTTGAATGATAAAGTGATAAACTGAATGTGTGAAGCTAACGGTTTGCGGAAATAACCACAACATTAACGACATGAGCGTGTGGTTTATCTGTCAGTCAGATGCATGTGAATGTAGCGTTTGTTACAGTATACAGTAGGCTCTGGGCATTTCAAGACCCTTACACTATGCAGAGTTGTGTTATAAAATGTTCAATATACATAAATATAATTATTAGTAAATGCTCTGAAATTTCACAAGTGAAGACACCACTACTTACTATTAAGTGAAAAGAAGTTAGTTTAGGATTGGTTAGGAAAGTGAATAATATATAGGGTATTATTATGCTTGCGATTTATTCACTATATATTGGTAACAATGCAATAAGACTGTGTATACATTAACATTACATAATAGTTAACATGAATTATTAACTTATAAGCATTTTTAAATGTTGGATTGTGTCTTGGATATTACAAATGTACAAAAGTATTTTTATAAATAAAATTAAATGAACTAAGATGAACAAATGCATGTAAAAGAGATTAATTCATGATACCCAAGTTAGAATGCAGTACATGTTAAATGTGTAAATAACTTTGTTATAAAGCATTTAGTGGTGCCTTTGTTGTTGTTGTTACACAGATATAAGGAATGGAAACGACAGTAGAAAGAGATTGGAAAAATGAACAAATAGAAATGAAATTTACTAAATAATACTCCACTTAGTTTATGTAGTTTATCTACACTACATGTTGGTCGCATAATTACAGCCACTACAGGAAATGGCAATGGCAAACATAGGAAATTGCCACTGTCACTGCCACTAAAATGACTGAGGTCTTTTATTCAAATGCAGATATATAACCTACAACAATCACATTGACGCAGCACCAACCTTGTCACAGAAGACCTTGATCTGTGCATAGGCTCTGTGGATGGGTCTGTTACTCCTGTTATTATAACTGTAGGTGTCAATCTGGATCATAAGTGGAAGACCTTTGACTCCCTTCTGTGAGGAGAAATCTGTGCTCAGGCAGTTCACCGTAATGAAAACCTGGAAAAAATAAGATACATGCAAAAATCAGCTTGACAAAACATGCATTTCGGAGCTTGGAAAAGGTCACGTATGGCCAAGCAATCATGTCTTATCTTAAGACAGGAGAGCCAGGGGCCAGTTTTTCCACACCAAGCTGCTCAACTATTAGGGGAATATTAGCATTTTTGCATGTAAAAACTAGAAAAGTGCAGTAAGTGCACTTTAAACATTTGTGCATTTTTAAAAAAGGAAAACAAGTGCAGTAAGGGGCTGTTCACACAGAATATGTTAGTGCATTTAAGGGTTAGTTCACCCAAAAATGAAATTTCTGTAATTAATTAGTCACCCTCATGTCGTTCCAAACCCGTAAGACCTTCGTTCATCTTCAGAACACAAATTAAGATATTTTTGATGAGATCAGAAATCTTTCAGATTTCATCAAAAATATCTTAATTTGTGTTCTGAAGATGAACGAAGGTCTTACGGGTTTGGAACGACATGAGGAAATCTTTCAGATCTCCCTTTACACAGCAATGTCATTCCAAATTTTAAGGCCCAGAAAGGTAGTAAAGACACTGTTAAAACAGTTCATGTGACTACAGTGGTTTAACCTTAAAGCTGTAGTCTGCAACTTTTTTGTGTTAATAATTATCCAAAATCAATTTTTGAGCAAGTACATAACCAGCCAGTGTTCAAAACTATCTAATTATCTTGTCTCGATTCACAACAGTAAGCTTGTAATAATGTTTTATAATAAGAGCGACATGGCGGATTTCCGTGGGAAATTCGAGCATGCAGCAGTTCGTCTGTGCGTCATTACGTCACGTCCGTAAATAGAAAGAAGGAGTTCAGGCAAGTCGGTTGGGTGAGGATGCTGCAGGTAGCGGCACATTTATAGCCTGTTCTCACAGCAGCTGAAATAATTAAACTTATCATTTTGATGGCGGATTGTATTCCAGAAAGATCCAAATGTCAATCATCAGTGACAACTGGAGATTCACCCGTAGTCAAAAGCAAAAGACTTGGACTGTGGAGTGCCTACAGACATTGAAATCTACAGGTAATGCTAATACACACTAAATACACAGTCACGCAATACTGATGTTGTTAACAATTACAATTTGAGAACAATATAACAATAATAATAATTTGCACGGTTTGACGTGATCCGAGCTAAGCGATCGTTAGATTTAATCATCATTGGCAGCACGATTTATTGTAGGCTTAATGCTTTTTTTCCTCAGTTGGTCAGAACAAAAGTGGCAGACATGTTACTTACTTGTTCAGATGATATTTTCATTGAAAATTCTTATATTGGTCATACTTTCAAGACGTAGAATCTGTGATTCTGAAACACAGTATCCACACCGGTGCGGTGACTGATAGCAAGCATTAGATTCATCCGCGCTGACGAGCTCTGAACAACTGTAGTCACATGGACTATTTTAACAGTGTCTTTACTACCTTTCTGGGCCTTGAAATTTGGAATGATATTGCTGTGTATAGGGAAATCAGAAACCTTTCGGATATCATCAAAAATATCTTAATTTGTGTTGAACCAGTGAATGAAGGTGATACGGGTGTGGAACGACATGAGGGTGAGTAATTAATGACAGAAATTTATTTTTTTAGTGAACTAACCCTTTAAAAACTAGAAAGCAGTGTAATAAGGAGCTGTTCACACAGAACACGTTTGTGCATTTAAAAACTAGAAAACAGCGCAGTAAGGGACCGTCCTTTTCTGCTTCTTTTCCATTGTTTTTCTGTAAATATGCTAGACGGATGTTTTTGACTGTTGTGCTCAAGTTTTGCGTCTTTGACAGTGTCTCACACATGACAGCATTCTAAATATATGGTAGAAGTTTAACTTTTAAAAAACGTGTCCCATTTTTGTGTCTTCAATTTTTCCACTGCATGTTTTAAAAAATTATTTTGAATGAAGTGCTAGTCAATATGCCCACCTTGCACATATGTACAAAAAAATCATCCCTTAACCTCTTTTTAACTTAACACAGTGTCTTCGCACATGCGTGAAATGCTTATAAAAGCTGCAAAGATGCGCACTGGTTCAACCAATGCCATTATTTTAGAGGGTGGGACTATCTGTTTGACCAATGGCAGACATATGTTCGGAAAACATGTTAGAGGTGGCAGTGAAATTACATCTCAGCTTCACACTTTACAGACGGTCTGATTAATAGACTAGTCCTGAATAAAAAGCTGTTATGGGATTGCCTCCCGGATTTTACAAAAATGTGAGTTTTCGGTTAAACTTACGGTTATACTTTATTTTAGTGCCGTAGTTACATTGTAATTACTCAAATAAGTACTGTGTACTAATTATTAACTACATGTACTTACTATAGAGTTACAGTTAGGGTTAGGGTTTGGTTTAGGGTTAGTTACTTGTAATTATGCATAATTTACTGTTATTACTATAGTAAGTACATGTAGTAACGTGTAACTACGGCACTGTAAAATAAAGTGTTACAGAGTTTTCCTTTGAAAATCTTTTTAGCTGTAGTCTATCTCTAATCTGAAAAACATCTATCCAGCTTCTTTGCAAACAAAACCTTTTATCAGTTGTGACCTTTAATATGGAATAATAAATCTTCTCTGTTGAATGTTAAATCTTAAAACAAAATCTCTAAATGGCGACTCTAAACAAAACCACATAACCACTCTTACATTGTGTGCCTGTCTGCGGTTTATTCAAATAGTAAGCAAAACTAAATTGATTTGAAATATTCCCAACTGTAACCTGTTTTATGCCAATACATCAAGAGACACTGGAAAAACGACTGTTGAAAGATGAAAGCTAGCGAATCCTTCAGCCCGAGGCGAAAATAGTTTCCCACTGACGGTCTCCCGTCCTTTCATGTCTGTGCCTGTAGCTGTTGTTTCATAGAGGAGCTTGTTGTTCAATGTTATGAGAACCACTTGCTTTCTCAGGGCCACGTGATCAATTCTGACAGAAATCCGTTAGCAAACGCTTACACGGACGAATCTTTCACAACAAATCTTTATAGTGTGGGCTCTGTGTGAATGTGCATGTGGGTGCATGTGAGCAAATGATGGTTGAACAAATACCAAGTATCACTGAAATCTTACAACATCCTTCTACACTATCAATTCATCATTGGTTGGCTCTTCAAATTGAAAGCATGTAAATGTTTTT
The DNA here is from genome assembly GCA_003731715.1 of Anabarilius grahami. Taxonomy (NCBI): domain Eukaryota; kingdom Metazoa; phylum Chordata; class Actinopteri; order Cypriniformes; family Xenocyprididae; genus Anabarilius; species Anabarilius grahami. The sequence continues at coordinate 2,928,205 of RJVU01029436.1, forward strand.
AGAATTTTTTTTTAGAAAACGCCATTCCAAAAAAAACAAATCCCAAAGATTAGGGCCTCTTCCACTGGCTATTACAATTACATATCAGGCTACTTCAAAAGCCCAATTTTAAAAGACAAATATTGACCATGAGCACTGGGTGGACCTCCTCCCTTAAGAGAGCACTTAAAGTAAGCTTGTTAAGCACTGGAACTAAGAAGGAAAAATCCTCCTGACAGTGAATAGGATGCTGCAGGGAAGAGGAGGAGAAGGGAGTTGGAATCTCCTCAGGCTGAGCGGATGTTATCAAACAACTTCAGCTTGACCCACGCACAACAAACTTAAGAGAACTCTGAGAATCAAAACTGAAGTCTCACCTTTGCCTCTTCATTGACATCCCAGGTGAAGGACACAGCATTGTATGCGATTTCCTCAATGTTGCCAATGGTGTTAAAGCTCTCTTTATAGTCAGCTGAGGGGTGAAAAATGAGTTTATGAAAACAATATATTAGTTATATTTTATCATTTTAAGTTGTAATCTTTCTTTAGTATAATTTCTTTAAGGCCTTAAAGGGTTAGTTCAGAAAAAATTACAATTCTGTCATTAATTACTCACCCTCATGTTGACCCATAAGATTTATCTTTGTAACACAAATTAAGATATTTTTTATGAAGTTATTTCTCTCCCTCTATTGACAGACACGCAACTAACACTTTGACGCTTCAAAAAGTTCATCGATCGTAACAGGGATGGGCAGTATTTCTGATACATGTATTTCGATTACGTATTTCAAATACAAAATAGTATTTTGTCATTTGTATTTGATAGGGTTGATGAAAATGGCTTTGTATTTTGTATCAAAATACTTTAGTGTTTTGTATTTTTGTAGTTTTAAAATACTGTAAAATACTTTGTTAGAAGTCTACATGATGACATCTTAAAAATACGGCCTCTGATTGGTGCCAACAGAAAATCGATCCATGTGGAAAAAGGTGGTCAAAAAACATGCAAGCTGCCAGCTTTCCATTATTTGTTTATTTTTTTTTGCAGAAATTGCTATAATTTTTAACAGTTCATGTTAAGTTTTGGTGTTCGTTTTAGTAGCCTAGGTTAAATAGTTTACCAATTTACATAATGTTCTTGAAAACTATTATACTGACAGCAGCCCCCTATATTTATAATTAACAATCAAATTATTAATTAGTTACAAAACGAGTTGCTATGAATACAGGCACCATCAGTTCTCTTCTTAGAAATTACTTGTTTGTCATTGAGTCAGTGTTTCTGATGCAAAGTAGGCCCTTTTTTACCAAACACCAAGTAAATAAATTATCACGTAAAAACAATTATATGAGCCATTCTCAACTGTTAAACATTAAACTGTTGATTACTTTAAAACTAACCTTCATTTGGGAGATCACAGGGATATGTGAATATTTGATCTGTTAAAGCCACAATATGTAAATTTTCGCCTCTAGAGGTCGCTTATTCAGTCGCTTATCCTTGATTTTGCGGAATCATGGGATGTGTTGTCTTCAAGTCTACAGCCGGTGGAAAAGAATCAGGATGGGACTCGGTCAGAAATTATGTTCATGGATAAGATTATTAACGTTACTCTAGTATGAAGCAGAGCAGGGGCGAGTGCTGTTCGAGCAGAATCGAGGCAGCTGGAGCGACTGCTAATGAGAGATGAGCGCAAACACGTCTCGAGAGCAGTGGAGCTTTTATTATGCCACAGTTGCCGCTTTTTTCCGGTCAAGTGTATGTGGAGTTAAGCAGCGCTGTTTATCATATTAGATACATTTGAGTGTGTTGAGAATGATGTTATAATGTTACTCTGAGTGTTCGCCCAGTGGCTGCTATGAAACTCTTGTTGCACACTGCAGTAAGCTAGATCGATATTAAGCATGGTAAAACATGGTACTTGCGGTAAATCAACAATGAGACTAACTATGAGCTATATAACATGATTAGTTTTCTGTCGATTAATGTATCCAAACAGTTGCTCACCTGTCTAATAAAACATAATATATTAAAGCGTCTTTGGTGTTTCCATGGTTTCTACAAAATAAAACCGGAAACCTAGGGTAACTCGGGTATGATGTCATTGATAGGCGACGCACGGACACGGTCCGTGTCCTGGTTAAAAATTCTTTATTTCTCTGGATTTAAACATCCTTGGAAACATTTGGGATAATGTAAGTACAACCAAATATACTGTATTGTTGTTGTAGTGTTTTTTTTTAAATCCAAAAATCCTACATATTGTGCCTTTAACTGGTTGCATATGTTAGATTTATTGCATGACTCGGGCAGAGAAAAGCTGTTACTATCAAACATTTTTACGTAATCAACTGAGTCAGTGTAATAGATCAAAGGAATAGATCAAATAGGCCAATTGATGGAAGGTTTGCAAAGAAATTTCATGATCCCTTGTAAAAGTATTTTTTAAATACAAAAATACAGTAGTTTATTTTGATACACCTAAAATTAAGGTATTTGGTATTTTATTTTAAAATACATTTTGATGTATTTTTGCCCAACCCTGGATCGTAAAACGAATCCATATGAATTGAGCGGTTTAGTTCAAATTCCCTGAAGAGACTCGATCGCTTTATATGATGAACAGATTTAATTTAGGCTTTTATTCACATATAAACATTGATCAATGCACACATCAGTTATGATAAACGGAAGCTCAAGCATGTTTGTTTGACGCGTACAAGAACCAATGAGGTTTGTTCTCGCGCATCAAGCAGGTTCGTTTGAGCTTCTGTTTATGTTCACTGATCAGTGTTTATATGTGAACAAAAATGTAATTTCAATCTGTTCATCATATAAAGTGATCGAGTCTTTTCAGAAAATTTGGACTAAACAGCTGAATTCATATGGATTAGTTTTACGATCTCTTTAGGAACTTTTTCAAGCGTCGAAGTGGTAGTTATGTAGCTGACTATGGAGGGACAGAAATCATACAGATTTCATCAAAAAACATCTCCAATTGTGTTCTGAAAATGAACGAAAGTCTTACGGGTTTGGATGGAACAACATGAGGGTGCAGTGATGACAGAATTTTCATTTTTGGGTGAACTAACCCTTTAACAGCGTACAGTGGGGTTCAAATGTCTTAAGCCACATAAAAAATCAGAGATTCAAGGTCTTATTTAGATGAATAAAAATAGTATACATTAAAATGAATAAAATTATATACATTTAAATAAAAAAATAAATAAAAAAAAGCTGGGATTCAAGACCTTATTTCGATGAACAAAATACATTAAACCTAATAAATGTATCTAATTAAATTTAGAAAAATAATATAAAAACTTTTATTTTGAAATGTATGAGGTTACATGGTATATTTGGGATTCAAGATCTTATTTGGATAAATAAAATAAATTGAATAAAATACATTAAAATGACTAAAATATGTATAGTATAAAATAGATTTATCTATTTAGATTTAGATTTGATTATAAAAAATTGAAAATACTGAATTTAAAATGTATTTTAAATTGTATTCATGTTTTATTCTACATCATTAAGTCTCTAATCAAGTTTGTGAACTTTTGAACTCCTTTGTGCGAAAGTCCAGTTCATTGAAGCACAATCTCAAATCATGCTGGAGAACATGATCATCAGGTTTTGCCATTTTGAGTGCTTGTATGCTTATTAAAGCATAAGGTGGACTAAATACTAAGACATTCTTAAATTCATGCCAGTTTTCAAGTTAAGCTTGTCACTCAAATAGTTATGCTGATATTAGTTGCAAAATACTAATGTGGGAAAGACAGCATTTTCTTGTTTTGCCAAGAGTAAAATATGTATATAGTATGCAAAGCTGCAAACAAATTTGATCACTTCAGGTTATATTCATAGTCATTTGAAGATTCAAAGAAAAAAGAAAAAAACACAGCGAGATGAATTTTGACCTCAGACGCGGGCGTTCTATTACACGCTTCACGTCTATGACATGGTACCTGCCTGCTGTGTAAATACAACTCCGCTTAAATGTATGGCAGATGTTACTCAAGCCTTTCGTTTACAAAAGAGCAGGACCCTTTCCCAAGCCCCTGTTTGTCTAAGGATTCAACCCCCCCACACACACAACGGTTAACGCTCCTATTCAAATCCTGATCTTCAGCCTCAGGCACTATGAAAAATCCCTGGATACTGTTATTCAAATCAGGACAACATCAGGATCAGCAGATCGGGTTTCTTTCTTCCAAAATCATGCCCAAACCACGTCAGGTTGCCAGCTGCCACGGAGAAGACCATCACAGTGCCCCCCAGGTGTCAACACCCCCCATCCTTTAACCTGACCCCCCATTGTCCTTATGGTTCCCAACTGGGACTTATGATGGAATACTTTGCCCTAAGCATTGTGCTAAAGTTGCAGACCCTTTTTTAGGATACACCTTAAATATTGTGAATGAAGAACTGGGAAGAAGAAAAAAAGATGAACAAAAGGAGGGGACTCCAGTTATCTGGTATCCCAGTGATACAGCCGCAGAGAATAAAAGAGAAAAAAGAATAGCCTATAATGATGCACACACAGAGTCACACATACAAAGACACACCCCGAAACACTGGGTAGGTATAATTCTTAAGGTACGGTCATATTTACTGTTGTTCTGCGAATTATTGCAGGTGAAATCCAGTCATTTTAACAGGAATCCACACTATTGGGAATTTTACGCAAAAATTCTGTCATCATTTACTCACCCTTAAATGATTAGTTCACTTCAGAAATAAAATTCTGATCATTTACTCACCCCCATGTCATCCAAGATGTTTATGTCTTTCCTTCTTCAGTCGAAAAGAAATTACCAGGAAATTACTAGGATTTTTCTCCATATAGTGGACTTCAATGGTACAACAGGTTAAAGGTCCAATTTGCAGTTTCAGTGCAGCTTCAAAGGGCTCTACACGATCCCAGACAAGGAACAAGGGTCTTATCTAGCGAAATGATCGGTCATTTNATATATATATATATATATACACTTTTTAATCACAAATGCTCGTCTTGCACTAGCTCTGCGATGCGCCACGCATTACGTAATCATGTTGGAAAGAAAATGACGTAGGCGGAAGTACCGCAATAGGGCAAAAAAACTCCATCTCATTTTCTCCTCCAACTTCAAAATCGTCCGACATCATTGTTTTACCTTTTTTTGTAAAGGCCGTTTGACTTTGTAAACACTTGCTTGGTATTTCTGCCTATGTCACGCGTGACCTTTCCAACGTGATTACGTAATGCATGGCACATTGCAGAGCAGTGCAAGACGAGCATTTGCGGTTAAAAGTATATAATTTTTTTTTTTAAATGACTGATTGTTTCGCTAGATAAGACACTTATTCCTCATCTGGGATCGTGTAGAGCCCTTTGAAGCTACACTGAAACTGCAATTTGGACCTTCAAACTGTTGTACCCCACTGAAGTCCACTATATGGAGAAAAATCCTGGAATGTTTCCCTCAAAAACCTTAATTTCTTTTCGACTGAAGAAAGACAGACATGAACATCTTGGATGACATAGGGGTGAGTAAATTATCAGGAAATGTTAATTCTGAAGTGAACTAATCATTTAAGGGTGAGTAAATGATGACAGAATTTTTGCGTAAAATTCCCAATAGTGTGGATTCCTTTTAAAATGACTGGATTTCAGCTGCAATAATTCGGAAAACAACTTTATTTTCTTACCCCACTGGCAGATATTTTTTCTTGTTTTAAGCATAAAGTCACTTAATTTTGATTCCTTTTTCTGACAACAAGACTGTTATCTTGTGTCATTTTCTCAAGTAAATGTATCTTGATTTAAGAATGTTTAGATATTTGTACTTGACAAAAACTGAGGCAGAAAATCATTTTTTTGCAGTGAGTGAGGGGGCAAAAGATTGGGACGCTTTAAGACATATGTAAAAGATATACATAAAGCAGAATCTCACCTATGTCAAGGACTCTCTGTTTGGCCGTATGCTGTCGAGAGTGCCAGTAGTTCCAGTGTTTTAGCTGCTCATCTCGACACTTGTCCTGTCCAAACACCACCATCACTACACTCTGAGAGAGACAAGAGTTACATTACAATGGTTCTGGTCCTTAATATCAAATATATGCTACAGGGTTAAGAGTGCTTTCATGGTAACAGCAGAACTTACCCGCACTTTACTGATGGGATGACGAAGGCCCTTGTTGGCCCCGGTCTCACTGAGAGTGACGCCGTAGAACTGGCCTTTGTTCAGATAGATCATGGGCCCCTCGCCGGCCTTCTCCCGCACAGAGCGACTCGCTTCTATATTGTACTGGAACAATTCTCTAGGAGAGGATGGGAATACTTTTGTGTGAACAGAACAAATTTAGAAAGGAAAAAACACTTTGTTGGTCCATATTTGTGAAAAAAAAAAAACTATGCTCAATGCTACACCAACATACTATTAAGCAGCACAACTTTTTTCAAAATTGAAATTAATATGTAATATTTTTCTTGATCATCAAATCTGTAGGATCATGTGACTGAAGACTGGAGTAATGGCTGCTGAAAATTCAGCTTTGCATCACAGGAATAAATTACATTTTCAAATATAATAAAAGTGAATCAGGTTCGCAACTGAACACCAAAACGTTTGAAGTAGCATTGGCCTTTTACTAAAATGGTTATATCTTTTGATTGCAATGAGATATTTTCACCAAACATGGTACACGTGTGTACAAGCTCAGTCCGAGGTCACAGTAAAAAAATTGTAGCGTTTGGCCACTTGGTGGCACTGTGAAAAAAAACATGAAAACCACTACATTTACACAACAGTTAGTCTGATTGACTTGAAAATTGGTATGCACTGTCCTTGCCAAGTTGCCATGATGGAAAAGCGATTGTCCACTTGGTGGCGCTATAACAGGGAAAAAACATGAAAATGGCTATAACTACACAATCGTTAGTCCGATTGTGCCATGAATGTCTATGAGGACCTTCGAGTCTCTCAAAAAACATGGCTGCCATTGGCCTATGAAATTTGAGAACCTGTTACACCAGGTTAACGGTGGCCGATAAAAACGAAAATTGGTGGGCCTGTTTGACTCTCGACTCTAGCGGTCTGTGTGAAGTATGAGAGAAACCAGCCACCAGGTGGCGCTACGCATCACACATAAACAATATTCATAGCATCTATTAAATCTCCTCATTCTCTATAACTTTGCTTTAAGGTCCTAGGTATTTCACTCAACCTCAAAACAACTGCAGAAAAATTCTCTAGCTTTTTTAGGTCAATAATAATCAAAAACTGTTGGACTTTACCATTTGAATAGCCATAACAGGATCATTCAGACACGTATCTCCATCTCCAAATGTACCCAAAAGCCTATAAATCTTAAATGCTTTCGTGTCGGCCTAGACCCTAACACCATAGATGGCATAAAGGTCTTAATAGCTTGAACCCCAATGAATGCTGCTTGCAGCTTTAATAATATTACTGTTTTTACTGCATTTTAATCAAATAAATGCAGCCTTGGTGAGCATAAGATCTTACAGACCCCCAAATTCAGTAGTGTAAATAAAGATTAAGGGTTTGGCATGCTGTACTTACACCCCTGAATGTTCCTGGCTGAAGTTTTCAGCGCCTAGTGTGGTGGGAACCCTGTACTTCTGAAAAACATGATATGATGGACATGTGAACGTACTGAAGAAACAAATTGGTCTAAATCCCATTACATATTATCCCTGAGATGTATAATGGCCTGTAGCTACCATTACCAGTGATTATCATAAACTGTTAGAAACCTCACCATAGTTTCCTCAGGGTAGGAGTCCTCAAAGGTGCTACTATCTGGTGTACTACACTGTTCATCCTTCATGTATCCGTCGTGGCTGGCGCTCGCTGAATCCTGCAAAGCCGAGTGGTAGTGCATGCGCTGATAATGAAGCCCGTGCTGCTGGTGATGGTTGGAGAATGACTGGGCGTAAACCTCAGCTTTCACAGTGGCCACAACACCCTCCTCAACCGGCACTGTATCGAACAGGTCCCGTTTACTTTCTGCACTGTGCATGTCCGTATTCAAGGACAGGTTGACTGGAATTGACTTCAGGACATGAATACGATTCTCCGTGGACTCAAAACCATCTTGACCGATCCGGCTGAAAGAAAGAGGTCAGAAATCAAAGGGGTTAGTCCGAATTATTCCAATCGGAACATGGAATTTTCTTTTTTCGTTTGTAGCTACCTAGAAATGTATGGCCTAAAATGAAGAAATATTTAAGATTTCAAAAAATAAAATGCAAGCAAATTATTTACTTGCTACTATCAAAGCACAAGATGGTCTTTGGATCACTGCTGGATAACATGGATCACGTTCATGTTCAACCTTTCACTCAAATTGTTATGCTTATATGCTTGTGTGCTTGACTGACCTCTTTTCATGATCTTCTGGAAGTTTGGGTACTGGTAGGAGCCTCTTCTCTTTAGGAACCTGAAGGAAAAGTGATGGTATAATAACTTCCACACCCAATGCCTTCAAATATTTACACCCCTAACAGGCACATTCATTTCATTCTTAACTGTAGTGTTACAGATGACCTCTGACCTTATAGTAATCATAAAGGATTCCCAGGGCGGCCACACTATCCTCATCTCCATTAATGCTCATCATGGCCTTGGTGGCAGCGGTCAGTGGATTCTCCAAGTAGGATTTCCATGCCTCATCTTCACTCGTGAAGGCACGGCGGGATGGAATGCTCATCTCATTAGGGACCACCACAACCAGACGCTTACTGTAAAATGCAGGGATGCTATTTTAAAAAGGGTCTAGGTATGAGTATGATATACAGTGCCTGTCAAAAGTTTGGAAACCTTACAATTTTTTAATGTTTAAAAAAAATAAAAAAATCTCTTATGCTCACCAAAGCTGCATTTATTTAATCAAAAATACAGTAAAAACAGAAATATTATTACAAATTAAAAGAACTGTTTCGTTTTTGAATATATTTTAAAATGAAATTTATTCCTGTGATGGCAAAGCTGAATTTTCAGCATCATTACTCAGGTCTTCAAATCTCAATATTACTGTGCCCTGGTGAGCATAAGAAGATTTCTTTCAACAACATTAAAAACTGTTATATATATATATATATATACACACAGTATATAAAGTCAAACCAAGATTTATTCAGACACCTTGAACATTTCATTCATTAATGCAGTTTACTCACTATAGTTTAAAAAAATGGTAATAAAATATGACAAGATCTCAGAGTTAAACTGTGTCAGAAAAAAATTATCTTAATTATGACAGATAACACTTAAGCAAAACATGGTCAGGTCAAAGTGTCTGAATAATTTTTGGTTCCAAATTTTTATCAGTTTTACTGTTTGAAGAATTTTTGGGTATAATATGTCACAGTTTACTTTATTTAGCTATCCTCACTTACATAAATGAACTATAGTGTCCTGCACCCACTAGTAAAAAAAATATATATATATATATATATATATATATATATATAAAAAAAAAAGTCTGAATAATTTTTGGCTTGACTGTGATATATATATATATATATATAGTATAGTATAGTATAGTTAAAGGAAGTTATTTATCGAAGTTTATTAGAAAACAAGATTGAAGATATATATATATACATCGAAGTTTATTAGAAAACAAGATTGAAGATATATATATATACATATATATACATCGAACAATCTGAAGTATAGACAAAAAGGCAAAATATTATCAAAATAATATAAATAAATAAATAAACAAACGGTGTGGACAACAGGCTTGATCCCAATAATACCACCTCTCTCTCTACCTTAGGGTTCATGAAGTTTACAAAGGACTGGATCATACAACTGAAATTCCCAGAACTATCCTTTTACATTTTCCACACAACTGTTTTTTTTCTGTGGGACAATGGACTATATCCTGCTGGATATTGATACTACAGTGAGGAAGGTTTGCATGGGAGGGGCTGTACAAGGATGTTAGCTAATACAAGACACCTGCCCGGGCCCACCGTTATAGTTGTTCCACGGCAAACAAACACAAACAGAAGAGGAAAAGGAAAAGAAAAACCATCAATCTGTCAAAATTGTTCTTTCTTGTTGCAATGTATATACAGTTTCATCATCTAGAAAAACATATAAAAACAAATATTTATATAATTAATTAAACATATGAATAACAAGAAAATATAGTCGGAGTTCCACAGGGTTCTATTCCCTTATCTTTAGTGAATGTAATAATAGAACCACTGGATCAAAGCATGCAGAAACAAAATTAGCATTTTTTTCAAACAAAACAACCTGCTACGATGACGTGACGTCACATGTGACGTCATGAAATCCCCTAGACTAGAAACGAATTGCTATTTAATTTACTTAAGTTTGCAATTTCTTATAGATTGTATTAATGTTTACATCGGCGACTTACTTCTCCTCCTGAGCCATGTGCAGTGCGGGGCTCCCACAGAGGAACTGGACTTTCAGGTCGGTGAAGATGCGGCAGGTGAGTCGCAGGGAACGGCTGAAAGGAAACTCGGACTACAGGTCAAACAACTTCTCGCATCCGACTCTCATTACAGCATCCTCCGTCTGTTCCGCACAAAGGAGAGCAGCCGAACATTCAGGATCAAGCGGTAAATTGTGTTAATTCTAGGAAGTCTCAAGGTGACTGTTATTGTGAGCAAGCAAAGGTGCGCTCTCATTACCTGAAGGAGGGGACGAACCAGCCAATCCCCACGCAGCTGCTTTGATTCGGAAATGGCGATTGGCTGTATAGTATAGAAGGCGTGTCAGCTAACTGCACGTTATACTGTTAAAACATGCATCTGAAATAACCGCATTTTGTTCAGTAATTGCGCAATATCACTCGAGAGGCGTGTTTTATGACAAACGTTTAAATGTTGGTTAAACAAATAACCTATATATAATACGTTTCAGAGTAAAAAAAGATAAAACAAGATGAATGATTGGAGAAGCTCAGCAAGGAGCGAGATTCTGAGGTCTGTACTGTACATTGACAGCTGCAGAGCAGATTACTATAGCCTATTTTTAACCGAGTATAATGAAATATGACTTCTGTTTCCATTGAGTTGTTCTTGTTGGGAAAGGGAATGTTTGTTCACGTTTAGCCCTCTGTCTGAGCTTATCCAAATACAGCTATTGTTGACCAGCAGACTGCTATTTGTTTGTTAGGGCTGCAAATAAAAGTGTCTGTTAGATTAACAGGTGTGGCTCTGTTTTAAAGACTTCAAATGTGCTCTTTCTTTGCTTGGATTGGGGTGTCTGGGATTTGCCTGGCCTGGGCTTAGCTTCTGTACCATGTATGCTTTTAATGAGAAAAAATATGATATGTTTTCAGTGGTAATATGTACATGACTGATCATAGATGAGCAGGCTTCAACAAGACTAGAAGTGAGGTGAAACCTACTAATGACCTACTGTTGTCAGTCATGGGAACCGAAACTGACACCTGAGTGCAGAAAAATATTTCATAATTTTCACCAACATTTGAGACAGAGGCATATAAAAATACATTTATTATCAGTCTGTTTTTTATAGTTTTAAATTGCTTGTCTTGTTCTGTCATGAATAATAATAATGCAAAAAAAAAAACACTAGGTTTTACTTGATCCGCATCCTTATCGCACTTCATGGGACATTTCACAAGAGGCGTGGCATGCCTCAAAAGAAAAATAACCTGTTTTGACCCGGAGAAACGCTTCAGCTTCTACCTGTCTGACAGGTAACGATTCTGCTTTGTTAGCAAAATGTGACAGTAGTTTATACATCACAAACACACACACTGAGTTGACACATTTTATCAGTCGCACCTGTCCAATAAACGCAGAGACACCTGGAGAGAGTTGTCTTCTTATTATGTCATATGCAGTACTATACTCATGTTGTGTGTCTGTTAATTATTAGATAATTCAAATGAAGAAAATCTTTCTCTCACACTACCTTTTTAAGACTTTTACGCATGTACATGCTTACTTGCATATATAACAGGCCTTAAATGCAGTTTGATGGGAAAATATTAGAGAGCAATTCAGGACTAACCCTGCTGACTCACATGATTCACATGATGTCATCTCATGCCTGAGCCTGAGAACAAGGCCCGCCCCAATTTACTGCTACAGAAACCAGAAAAGTTTACAACAACAGTGACTCGTGCCTCCTAAAAAAATACAAAACTATTTAATATGTTATTGTTCACNNNGAGAATGTAAAGTTGATTAAAAAGAAAAAAAAAATCAAACTGGCTCTAAACATACTGTATGTGTACAAAATTATTCAACCCTCAGAAGTCAAATTTTGTGCAGAATCTTTTATTCTTTATAATCTCCAATAAACACTGCCTGTAAGTGCTTCGAAGCTTCTGTCACCTCTCTACTGCAATTCCTTGCTTGAAAAAGCTTCCAGGTCACTGATAGTCTTTGGTTTCCATGTTATCACTGCTTTCTACAAATTCCACCAAATATTTTTTAATAAGATTTCAATCTGTACAGACCACTCAAGAACATTCTACGATTGATCCCTGAAACAAGCTTGAGTAGATTTGAATGTACACTGCGTTCCAAATTATTATGCAAGAGACAAATCAGTATGATTTCAGTACAATAAACATTCAGATTTTAGTTTTTCTTAGAAAATGTTTGTTCGTTTATTTATCCATGTCTTTTTAGATAACTGGTATCAATCTCAGACAAAACAATTTGTCAGATCTATGGAAACCCTACTTAGAGGTTGTTCCACATTATTAAGCAAGTCACAGTTCTCATGCAATATGGGGAGGAAGAAAGATCTTTCTGAAGATGAAAAGCATGAAATGGTGCAATGTTGTGCAAAAGGCATGAAAACAACTAATATTGTGTGAAACTGAATGGAGATTATCGAATTATCATAAGATTTGTGAGTGATTTAGAGCACAGCAGAACTTGATCAGATAAAGGCTTATTGAGGAAAGTTCCTGTCAAAAACATTAATTGTATTAAAAGGGCAACTATAAAAAAAAGCCAGTGTTGAGCAGCAAACAGGTATTTGAAGCTGCTGGTGCCTCTGGAGTCTCAAGAAGCTCTCCATGCAGGCTGGCAGTTGTGCGTAAAGATGCATTTCAGCCACTCCAAACCAAACCTCACAAAGAGAAACATTTACAATGGGTGTAGAAATACATGAAGACTCATTTTTAAATAATTTTATTCACTGACGAATGCCGTACTACAATGGATGGTCTAAATGGATGGATTTCTGGATGGTTGGTGAATGGCCACCACGTTCCAACAAGACTGCGACATCAGCAAGGAGCTAGCGGGTGATGATTTAGGCTGGAATACTGGGAAGTGAGATGGAGGGTATTAAAATGACTTTTACAAGATATGTGGAGTTCATAACTGGCCATTTTCAGCTATGGTATAAAAAGGAGGATAGTGCATAGGACAATGCACTATTGTAAAATGCACTATGCACTATCCCATGCTGCAAAAAAACACCACAGCAATAAAACTGTTTGAAAATGTATTTCTACACCCACTGTAAATGTTTCTCTTTGTGAGGTTTGGTTAATGGTGGATAAAATGCATCTTTACGCACAACTGCCAGCCTGCATGGAGAGCTTCTTGAGACTCCAGAGACACCAGAAGCTTCAAATACCTGTTTGATGCTCAACACTGGCTTTTTTTTATAGCTGCCCTTTTAATACAATTAATTTTTTTGACAGGAACTTTCATTAATAAGCCTTTATCTGACCGAGTTCTGCTGTGCTCTAAATCACTCACAAATCTTATGATAATGCGATAATCTCCATTCAGTTTCACACAATATTAGTTGTTTTCATGCCTTTTGCACAACATTGCACCATTTCATGCTTTTCATCTTCAGAAAGATCTTTCTTCCTCCCCATACTGCATGAGAACTGTGATTTGTTTAATAATGTGGAACAACCTCTAAGTAGGGTTTCCATAGATCTGGCAAATTATTTTGTCTGAGATTGATACCAGTTATCTAAAAAGACATGGATAAATAAACAAACAAACAAACATTTTCTTAGAAAAAACAAAATCTGAATGTTTATTGTACTGAAATCTTACTGATATGTCAATTGCATAATAATTTGGAACGCAGCGTATACTTTGGGACGGCTGTCCTGCAGGAAAGTCCAATGACCATCAAGCTTCAGTCTCTGCACCGAAGGCATCACCATCTTTGCCAAAATGGCTTGATACTTCAAAGAATTCATGATGTCCTTCATATAGTCAAGATTTCTGCAACAGCTAAGAACCCCCATAACAAGTCTGGAGCACCTCCATGTTTGACCATGGAGATAGTGTTCTTCTGCTCATAAGCTTTGCATTTTTTGCATCAGATTTACCGTTGATCCATGGGTCCAAAAAGTTCCAGTTTGGTCACATCACTCCATAAAACATTCTTCCACAACTCCACAGGTATATCCAAATGAATTTAAGCATATTCAAGTAAGCCTTTATGTTCTTGGTCAAGAGTGGCATTCGGCAAAGCTGCAAAGCTTATGAGCAGAAGAACACCATCTCCAGGGTCAAACATGGAGGTGCACCAGTCTGGTAATGGGGGATCTTTGGCTGTTGCAGGAAGTAGAAACCTTGACTGTATGAAGGACATCATTCGTAAGTGCTTCGAAGCACTTACAGGCAGCATTTATTGGAGGTTATAAAGAATAAAAGATTGTGCACAAAATGTGACTTTTGGGGGTTGAATAGTTTTGTACACGTATGTTTAGAGCCAGTTTGATTTTTTTTTTCTTTTTTTTCATCAACTTTACATTCTCTGAATCACTCAAATGTGTATTAAGAAACATTGTGTAATAGTTTACTGATACGTTTGATTAATTGTTTTCATAAAATGTTGTTCTCAGCAACAAAATGTCCTATATACACTATATTGCCAAAAGTTTTGGGACGCCTGCCTTTACGTGCACATGAACTTTAATGACATCCCATTCTTAATCCGTAGGGTTTAATATGGAGTTGGCCCACCCTTTGCAGCTATAACAGCTTCAATTCTTCTGGCAAGGGTTTCCACAAGGTTTAGGAGTGTGTTTATGGGAATTTTTGACCATTCTTCTAGAAGCGCATTTGGAGGTCAGACACTGATGTTGACGAGAAGGCCTGGCTCGCAGTCTCCACTCTAATTCATCCCAAAGGTGTTCTATCGGGTTGAGGTCAGGACACTGTGCAGGCCAATCAAGTTCCTCTAGACCAAACTCATTCATCCATGTCTTTATGGACCTTGCTTTGTGCACTGGTGCACAGTCATGTTGGAACAGGAAGGGGCCATTCCCACAAAGTTGGGAGCATGAAATTGTCCAAAATGTCTCGGTATGCTGAAGCATTAAGAGTTCCTTTCACTGGAACTAAGGGGCCAAGCCCAACCCCTGGAAAACAACCCCACACCATAATCCCCCCCTCCACCAAACTTCACACTTGGCACAATGCAGTCAGGCAAGTACTGTTCTCCTGGCAACCGCCAAACCCAGACTCGTCCATTGGATTGCCAGACAGAGAAGCGTGATTCGTCAATCCAGAGAACACGTTTCCACTTCTCTAGAGTCCAGTGGCGGTGTGCTTTACACCACTGCATCCGACGCTTTGCATTTCACTTGGTGATGTAAGGCTTGGATGCAGCTGCTCGGCCATGGAAACCCATTCCATGAAGCTCTCTACACACTGTTCTTGAGCTAATCTGAAGGCCACATGAAGTTTGGAGGTCTGTAGCTATTGACTCTGCAGAAAGTTGGCGACTTCTGCGCACTGTGTGCCTCAGCATGCGCTCTGTGATTTTACATGGCCTACCACTTCATGGCTGAGTTGCTGTTGTTCCCAATTGCTTCCACTTTGTTATGATACCACTAACAGTTGACCGTGGAATATTTAGTAGTGAGGAAATTTCACGAATCGACTTATTGCACAGGTGGCAACCTATCACTGTACCACGCTTGAATTCACTGAGCCCCTGAGAGCGACCCATTCTTTCACAAATGTTTGTAGAAGCAGTCTGCATGCCTAGGTGCTTGATTTTGTACACCTGTGGCCATGGAAGTGATTGGAACACCTGAATTCAATCATTTGGAGGGGTGTCAATACTTTTGGCAATATAGTGTATATATGCCTGGCGAAAGTATTTTGTACCCCTTCATTTTTAAATTTTTTTTTTACACATTTTGTTTTGTTGCAGCCAAATTGACATTTTCAGACATTTTCAGGTTTTTCCAGAGATGTTCGATTGGGTTCCATAAGCCACTCTTGCATTGTCTTGTGCTTGTCATTTTGGAAGGACCAGTCCGAGTTTCTGACTGCTGGGTCAGGTTAAGGATATCTCTATATTTTGCTGCATTGAGCTTTCCCTCTACTCTGATGAGTCCTCCAGTACCTCCCGCTGAAAAAAAAGTATCTGGTTTCCTCCACATGATGCTTGAAACTAAGGTGCATCAGACCAGTGAATCTCGTTTCTCACAGTCTAAGGGAGTCCTTTGGTGATTTTTTGCTAATTCCAAGTGGGTTTTCATGTGTCTTCACCTAGGAGGAGCTTGAGTCTGGCCACTCTACTATAAAACCCAGTTCGATGGAGTGTTGCGATGATCTTTGTCCTCCACATATGATCATGGAGCTCACCTAGAGTGACCATCAGCTTCTTGGTCACCACTCTAACCAAGGCCCTTCTCCATCGATTGCTCAAATTTGGCCAGGAGGTCAGCTCTAGGAAGCGTCCTGGTTGTTCCAAACTTCCTCCATTAGGGATTACAGAGGCTACATGCTTCTGTGAACTGTCAATGCAGAATATTTTTTGTAGTCTAAACACAATCCTGACTCTAAGGCGCTACATGCAGTTCTTTTGACCTCATGGCTTGGTTTTTGCTGATATGCATTTTTATTGAGAGATTTGTGCCTTTTCATTTAATTGAATTTACACACGTTAACTCCACTCAAAGTGTAGTAACATTTATGAGTGAAATTGGAATGCTCCTGAGCAAAATTTCAAGGGTATGAATACTTATGCAATGTAATTATTTCAGTTCTTTTGTTTTGTGTTTACATTATAGTGTATGGAATGTAGATTGATGAAAAACAAAATGTGAAAAAAGAAAAGAAGGGGTAGATACTCTCACAAGGCACTATATATAGTTACATAAAAATGGTGGGTTGAAGTGGAAATTTCAGATTTGTTTCATCACCTATCTAATCTTACAGCTCCACAAAGACAGATATAGAGTTGCCCAGAGTAGCAGCGAGAGTCTCGACATGTGTAATGTTTCCTTACTGAAGCCCCTGGGCTGGGCAGGACGTCTCAACAGCACTCACAACATTGGGAAGAATAAGACACTATCAAAAGTGATGGAATTTTAAATGTGTGTCAAACAAAAGAAAGAAGTCAGTGCTATTTTAGGAGAGGACAGTTTTGTGGAAACAAATGTAACAAATATCCAGTTACCCAAATGAAAGAATAAATATTTTAGAATGTATAACTATACAAAATCAATAAATTATTTGTAGTTTTTACTTGCTTTTCATCCATTTATGTTTAGATTTTATACATCGAACTCAAGAACACAACCACATAAGATTAGGGTGAATCAAATGTAATAATTTAAGAACCAACCAGTAAAAAATAAAATAAATAAATAATAATAATGAAGTAAAAAATATTTCTATATAGAACCCTATGGTTCCTGACTCAATTTTAAATAACCCTTTATGCCATAAAGGTTATATATAAAGGAAAAATGTCTTAAATTATTTCATAATGGTTTCATGTTTATCAGGTTATTTAACTTTTTTCCAGTGAAAGTATGTTTGCGAGCCATTTAATTAATAAAATTGAATCAAAATAAAAACAAACGAACTAAAATTAAATCCAAAAAATGTTCCCATGACGGGAACCCCTAAAAGGTTCTATAAATGAAGCACCTGATGGTTCTATATGGAACCTGTAAGCTGACATCTTGTGGTCAAAGTAGGTACTACTACATTTCAACCTATTAGTAGTTGCCATTGAAGATAAAAAATTATTCTAAAAGGAAATGAATGCAAGAAAACAAAACACTCTGTTCTCTCCAGATTTAATTTCTGCTCAATATGATAACCAAAACAAATTTCTATGTCTCAAATCTACAGTCACAAAATACAGATTACCATACAAAATCTACAAAATGCAACAATTACAAACAATTTGTTTGACAAATAACAATTGTACAGTATAAATTTATACAATACTGCATTCATATTTTTGGCACCTGACCACGATATAATTGTGATACAGAAATGTTACGTCAGATGTTTAAAAAGAAAACGGAAAAAAAAAAAAAAAAAACTACATAAAATATGCATAAAACATGAAATAACAGAGCAGTTTTGACCTGCCACTTTAACTTTTCTTTTTTCAATATTTTTACAAAAAAACAGCAGTTGTTCAATAAGTAAAATAAAAACATTCAATTATGTTCATTAACAGTATAGCAGAACCAAATGCACTGTGGTGAGGCATTTGACGTTCACAGGGACATTCAAAAACACTGAACATCAGCAGAAGTAGGAGTGTGGATCTCTGAGGCTTCAGCATGATTACTAAAAGCAGGACAGAGGGTGATATGGGAACTATTAGAAGTTCTGAATAAATGCTTTCTAACTACTGTTGAATTCAAGTGAAATGTATACAGGTATAGATACCACACGTGTGCAAGGGGCATTTGAAAAGCATTGGGTCTTATTTCCAAGTGTTGTCAAAAGTACCGACTTTGATACTGAAATTTTTAAAAAAGTGACTCTTTGAGCGCTGTTGAGTGAATTCGTAAACTCCCCTGATTGGCCATTTTGTTCAAGTGCTCAACATATATGTCTGTGATTGGCTACAATGATCAACGCACGGAAGCGTTTGAAAACACACAAGTTTTTGAATCTGAAAGCGGGAGCGGTCCGGTGATAGAAGCCTGCTTTCAAACGCTACCATGTGTATCTGTGTACGCGCTCGGTGAAGAGCTTCATTGATGTCTATTTACAACATGTTTTGGAAGCGTTGATCATTGCAGCCAATCACAGACATATCTGATGAGCGCCAGAACAATAGCCAATCAGGTGTTTACAAATCTGCTCAACGGCGCTCAAAGCGTCACATTTTTTAAATTTCAGTTATCGAAGTTGGTACTTTAGACAAAACTATGAGAGGCTGTCAACATAATTACATCTGTTAAAGAGGTGAATGGGAAGAGCATAGAGTTCAACTCTCCAACTGAAGCTTGATAAAAAAAAGAAAGAAAAAAAAAAGCCATATAAAAACCACTCACCCACAGAAACACTTGAGTGCGTTTAAGGCAATTCAGTAACTTGATGCTCGTGTACAATCCAGAGTTAAAGACTGACTGTAAGCAGATAAAAGTGATTCTAATAATCAAAGTATAGCTTTGAATCAATAAAGCTTTAGTTCTTGTTCAATAACAAAAACGTTCTGCAATAATGCAAACGATGCATCACGACACCTATAACCAGGGTGAGCAAACAGGGCTGTAACTGATATTAACCACAACACATGCATACAAATTACACAAATACTCTCCTATCCACAAATGCAGATAAACTTGGTGTTACATGCTTTTGCTAAAAACGTCAATAAAACCGATCGCTGCATCCTAAGATGGAACTCTTGAGTACAGTTTTGCATGCGTGTCTGATATTTCAGATTTATATACAGGCCTACAGTTACTAGAGTACAAACATTAGAAAACTGGAAAAAGAGAACGCAGTTCAATTCTTGTCATCTGAACAGTAGACCGTACGACTAAAACCAAATTAATCCACATAGAATTGAATGTGCGCTTCCAGCACTAATAAGGCTCTTTAGATCGTAAGCATAATGCGGGGAATCTTCCGTGTACAATTACAAAAATCTGCATGCCTGATTTATTGGTCCCATTGGATAATAATACTGTGATCTGCCAATATTAAGCTGGCCAAACTATGAGTTGATCGAAACGATAAAATCTAAATCTAAATAAAGTTAAAAACTCCCCCAATATTCGGATCACTAAGGCTGAGGTGTTTACACAAAAACTAGAGTGATGCCACTGCTTGAGCAACGATTCAGGCATCAGATTTATTCATTAAAAAAGAAATAGCAATAACACATTATCTTCTCTATTTCCCATCTTAAATTCCTGCCTTTGTTAAAACTGCCGCATCTAATACAGAGAGAAAATAAGAATAAAACTACGTATTTAACATGACATGAAACCTCTTTTCTAATCAGGAAGTGTTTCGAGCTCAGATGAATGCTCTAGTTCCCCTAATTCACTCCATCACAGGCCTCTTGCGGCTCCCTACAGAGACAACGCATCCAATAACTGTGCGCGCACGCGTGTGTGTTACTAGATCTGGCCAAGCTCAGTCTGATGAGACCCAGATGCCCTAGTCTGGAAAAAAACCTGACCCTCCATCATTTCCTTGCGACTACATCAAAAACTAAATGAAAACCCATAAATAAATAAAAGGTTGAAGCATGAGAGGAGGCTGATCTCAGAACTGTCCTGCACTGCTGGGGTCACACTGTAGCAGACGCACAATGGACGGGTCACTCTTTGCCCCTTTGATGAACTCCTCCAGAGACAGTTTTCCTAGAATAAAACAAGAGAGGACACAGGCTCTTAGAAGATCATATTATTTACAATAGAAAAATGATGGCTAGCTTTCCGATATCCGGCTCGTTGTGTAAGAATCTGAATCAACCTGTAAAAATGTAGGTAGAGAAAAATGTGTTATGGAAACAAATGGAAGAGATTTTAGTGTTTCTATTAAATCTAATAAGCCTTCAGGTCTTCAGGTTAAAAGAAGGGCAGGATATAGCCACTATTTTTAAAAAAGTAATTAATAACACTGTTAAATGTAATATTTAATCTTTATCTCAAAATGAATATCCATTTTAAACTGTTTATTATAATGTTGTTTCTAAATTGACTTGTAGGATTTAAAATATTTATTTTAGTATTTTATTTCAACAAAATTACTAACATTTTAATATTGACATAATATGAGGGGTTCGATTTTTCATATGAGGCATCCCTAAAAAACAGTGATTGAAGCTCCCCAGAGGTGGCATGTACAGCATCAGTCAGCAGGTGGCACTGCCGTCTCCCTGCATTCAAAAGTGAGAGGTGGCGAAGGAATGCTAAGAATCAAAGGACGCATACAGACACTGTTATTCAGTGTGCAGTGATGAAATGGTACAGAACAGGTCCTTTGTGATAACATTAGCATTCATAACTCACGTCATTGTAGTTCATGCTTGGACTGAGCGGTTTATTTTGATCAGACCATGTTCATTTGTAGTGGTGTTTTTATGTTATGTGATTAATAAAGTATCTGAGTGAGAACACGCTTATGCTGCTTACGCAGACAACTGCCCACAGATACACAAATATACGCACAATCTCCATCCCATGTGACTCTGGTCACGAGAGAGCAGGAAACGCAAAAGTTCATCTGACCATAAAATCAGAACACTCTTTCCACTGTCTTTTCTGTGTACTCGCATCTGTTTGGTTTTTGATCATCAATTTCATGCACACGCACATAGACAGCCTTGTTTAACAGCTAATGGGGCTTTTCAAATCACTCAATCTGAGACCTTTTATAATGGCATGATGCATTTAAATGGATTGTGTTAGAGTGCACAAACAAGCACACAGACTTTACACAAGAAAACAGTGCCAGTAAAAAAAAAAAAAAGCAGTAAAATTTAACATTTTACATACTGATGCACCAAAACAATAGAAACCACTCTGAATTGTATAGAAACATTTCAATAGCATATTAGGCAGTTTTTATATAAACTTTTTAGAGATATAATTATGTCTTTAATTTGTTGTTGAATTATAAACATTTAAATGGTGGCTATAATAACTTATCTTGAAAGATTTATTCAAACATACATTAAATAATGAATAAATTATTTTTACAGGTTAAGTAAAAATTTAATGAATTATCTAATATAGTGCAAATAATTAGCAAAATGCTCCTCTCTAGAGCTCTTTTTTGTAGCTAATTAATGAGCTATGGACCAAGGATGCTCATAATTAAAGGGTTAGTTCACCCAAAAATGAAAATAATTCCATTAAAGGATTAGTCCACTTTTAAATAAACTTTTCCTGATAATTTACTCACCCCCATGTCATCCAAGATGTCCGTGTCTTTCTTTCTTCAGTCGAAAAGAAATTAAAGTTTTTGATTAAAACATTCCAGGATTTTTTTTCCATATAGTAGACTTCAATGGGCACCAAACAGCTGAAGGTCAAAATTAGTTTCACTGCAGCTTCAAATTGTTCTACACGATCCCAGATGAGAAATAAGGGTCTTATCTAGTGAAACCATTGCTCATTTTCTGAAAAAATTTAAAATTATATAAGTTTTAACCATAAATGCTCATCTTGAACTAGCTCTCTTCTTCTTTATTAGAATTCCGGCAGTGTAGACACTGCTAAGTGTATTACTGCCCTCCACAGGTCAAAGTTTGAACTAATTGTTATATACTAGCATATTGCATATAAAAATTAGTTCAAAACTTTGACCTGTGGAGGGAAAATCCTGGAATGTTTTCATCAAAAACGTTCATTTCTTTTCGACTGAAGAAAGACATGGACATTTTGGATGACATGGGTGTGAGTAAATTATCAGGAAAAGTTTATTTAAAAGTGGACTAATCCTTTAATTACTCACCCTCATGTCGTTCCACACCCGTAAGACCTTTGTTCATCTTCGGAACACAAATTAAGATATTGTTGTTAAAATCCAATGGCTCAGTGAGGCCTGCATTGCCAGCAATGTTACTGCACCTCTCAAGATCCATAAAGGTACTAAAAACATATTTGAAACAGATCATGTGAGTTCAGTGGTTCTATCTTAATACTATAAAGCAATAAGAATACTTTTTGTACAAATTCTCAAAAATATCTAGTAATGGGCCGATTTCAAAACTCTGCTTCATGAAGCTTCTGAGCTTTATGAATCTTTTGTTTCAAATTAGTGATTCGGATCTCCTATTAAACGGCTAAACTGCTGAAATCACGTGACTTTGGTGCTCCGATTCACTGATTAGATTCGTAAAGCTCTGAAGCAGTGTTTTAAACTCGGCCCATATAGATATTGTTGAAAAGTCGTTATTTTGGGGCACAAAAAGTATTCTTGTCGCTTTATAGTATTAAGATAGAACCACTGAACTCACATGATCTGTTTCAAATATGTTTTTAGTACCTTTATGGATCTTGAGAGAGGAAATGTCATTGCTGGCAATGCAGGCCTCACTGAGCCATCGGATTTCAACAACAATATCTTAATTTGTGTTCCGAAGATGAACGAAGGCCTTACGAGTGTGTAACGACATGAGGGTGAGTAATTAATGACATTATTTTCATTTTTGGGTGAACTACCCTTTAACTGATTAACCGTTTTTTTTTTACCAATATTATCGATTAAACAAATTTTTCAAGATATTTTGAAAATGTTTTGCTGCATGGTCAAAAAATATGCTACACATATAAAATTGAGCTTTTGAGAGAGAGAAAAAAATAAGTTGCATTAATGTAAAATACCGGTAGGCGATAGATAGATTGTTTTTCAAACATTATAAATACTGTAAACATAGCTATAGGCTATTTAAGTTCCCCTCACTCCACAATAAATCCTTTAAAATTTAACAGTATTCAGAACAGAAGAATGAAAACAAATAAAAATAAAATGTTGCTATATAAATGTCAAGCCAAAACTAATTCATTTTAAGCAAAACTGAAACAGAAGCATGTTGACGATACATTTCAGTATGTTGACAGTCAAAACGTGCCATCGGAGAAGCGTTAACTAACATCACTGTTTTGGTCAATGATTTCAACCCTCAAAGACCACCATGTATTGTGTCATCTTTCTTATACCACTGCCAAAATCTGTTTCATGATAAAGGGAAAAAAGGGTTTACCATCCCGGTTGGTGTCCATTTGTCTGAAGATCTTCTCTGTTCTCTTCTCAGGTGTGGACTCATCCTCTGGCATCTTCATCACTGATGATACCATCTTATAAATCGCCTGTGGGAGACAACACATAAGAGATTCCCTCCATCAAAAAATAATATCACATCACAAAATACAGTAATGTCATATATACATGCTACTCTAACAAACATCAGCATTATCATACCACAAGTGTGCAAAATGTGAAATTTCAGAAGGAATAAGGAATAAGAGGGTGAAAGACAGAAGAAGACCTAGTGCACTAACAGTACTGACTATACACTTAGAGATGAGGCAGAGAATACCAGCACATGACTGACCTCAGCAAAACACACAATCTATAGATAACTAATGTGGCATGCATAAAGATCATTTAGAAACATGTCCAGTATTATGATCTTTAGAAAATACAATAAAATTGTATAGAACTTTTAAAAATAAATCCTACTTCAATGTAGCTTTATAAAGTAGAACCTTTTGTATCCCATTAGCCACAAATAAATCTTTTATGCATTGCAAATGTAAATGTTACAATGCCATTGTATTATGTAGCATTTGTTGTATATTTTATATATATATATATATATACACACACTATCGCTCAAAATGTTTCTTGAGCAGCAAATCATCATATTATAATGATTTCTGAAGGATCATGTGACAAACTTTTTGACGAACGATGAATGATTTTTTCTCATCTACAATGGCTGTTGAGCAGAAAGAGAAGTGAATGAATTATTAAAGGTCTTTTTCCCATCTGCAATACATTTAATTTCCCATAACCTTAACATCTGAGGAAGAAATTTATGTGCTGTAAAGTGCAGGTCTTCAAGTTATTGAGTTTTCCCTCTACAGATGGCCTCCATTACAGACCTGCAGTCAGTGTGCTCCTCTTTAACACACTACCTGGCTATACATCATTAAAAGAGGAGAAGACATTCAGCACATCATTAGATTTACATCAGCCTTCCAGGCGAGGAGGTGAACCATGCATCAAAAAAAAAAGAAAGAAAGAAAAAAAGCCATCAAGACATGAAAGATGATGGTCTCATACCGCATCCTTTATACCCACCAAAACAGAAGTAAATTAAAACATAAGTTATACGAAATGTGTCAACTAAACCTTGAAAGGGATAGTTCACCCAAAAAATTAAATTTATCCCATGATTTACTCACTCTCAAGCTATCCTAGGTGTATATGACCATCTTCTTTCAGACAAACACAATCAGAGATTTATTAAAAAAAAATATCCTGGCACTTCCAATGGGACCCAATATTTTGAAGCCCAAAAAAGTGCATCCATCCATCGTAAAAGTAATCCACATGGCTTCGGGAGGTTAATAAAGGCCTTCTGAAGTGAAGCGATGGGTTTTTATAAGAAAAATACCCATATTTAAAACTTTATAATCTAAAATAACTAGCTTCTGCCACACGACCGTACACATACTGCGCAAGTCGACTTGCGTCTTGCATCGGGTCAGAGGTTACTCTTCCACCGCAAATCAATGCGTACGGCTGTCTGCCGGAAGCTAGTTATTATAGTTAATAAAATTTTAAATATGGAAATCTTTCTTCCAAAAACCCATCGCTTCACTTTTGAAGGCCTTTATTAACCCCCCAGAGCCGTGTGGATATCTTTTATGATGGATGGATGCATTTTTTTTGTGTCTCAAAATATTGGTGACCCATTCACTATCATTATAAAGCTTGGAAGGGACGGGATATTTTTAATATATCTCTGATTGTGTTCGTCTGAAAGAAGATAGTCATATACACCTAGAATGGCTTACAGTTAAAGTAAATAATGGGATAATTTTCATTTTGGGGTGAACTATCCATTTAATGTTATTTTAATAATATTATTTGTGGGTGTAACATTTTCCTTTTTTTCTAGTTACAGTAAAATATCCTGGTACAATATAATGCATAAGTTACAAACTTAGTCTTCAAGTCTTCAAACTTGGTTTGATTTCAACAGGGCCTCAAGATCTGAGCCATAACTTGTTGCTTACAATTACAATTTGCAGCAAAAAAGCAAAGATTAAATTATGCCAACTGCAATGACAGCAAACATAACCATGTGAAGGAGTGCACTTTGATGAAAGCCTGTTTATCAGATACAGAAATAAGACTTGGGCTTTCTTTACAGTATGGAGCTTTCTGACAGTATAACACCACGGCTATCCTTGCTGCTAACACACTACATTCTGCAAGTGAGAAATAACAACATATGCGATGTGAAAATTGGGCATAGCAGGACTCGGTTGGGTTCTCTTTTGTGTCTCCTTAAGCGATATCTGATTCTATTTCAGACTCCAGCAGTCATGGCGATGATGATAAAAGCATTTAAGGAGCGCCAACTTTAAATTAAAATCTTAAAAGCTTTAGGTAACCTGACATACCTGCACAATCTCAAGCATCTCTGACTTGCTGATGTATCCGTTTCCATCCAAATCATACATGCTAAACGCCCACTTGAGCTTTTGTTCCAGCTTCCCTCGTGACGTGACACTCAGTGCAATTATGAACTCCCGGAAGTCTATCGTGCCATCGCCATTCGCGTCAAAAGTACGGAACACGTGCTCTGCAAACTTTGAGGCGTCTCCATAAGGAAAGAAGTTTCCGTAGATTTTCTTAAATTCCTCCATGGAGAGGTTGCCACTGGGACAGTCCCGTAGAAAGCCTTTATACCATTCCTGGATCTCATGCTCCGTAAAGTCCGTGCTCTCCAGCAGGTCCTGCATCACCTCAGGGCGGAGCTTGCTGTTCTGCTTCCCCATGTTTTCGTTTCACGAGACAGCGCTGGTGAAAGAAAGGGAAGAAAGAAAATTAGCATAGATGGAAAGCTCTATACATTCAACTCTACATATTGTGGTATATTGTGGTACCATATTCTGCTATGATCCTTTATGTAAAATGTCCATCATCCCAATTTGTGGCACAGTCAAGAATGCAATAACAGCCCTATTTTGATGAAGTGCCATCATCCACATTTCAATTTTGTTCAAAGAGTAACCTAGATCAGGGATCTGAACTAGTTCAAAGAACGACAACAAAAACGGAAACAAACGAAACGAACAGGAACAAACAAAAATGAATTCAAGTTTAATCGTTCTGAACAGAAACACTTATTTGAAATGACCATTAACCAATTAATAAAATTATTTTATCGTTCTTTTCAATATTTCAATTTGGCAGTCAACCAATTATGAATTCAAATACTACGGCCTTTGCAAAAAATGTGACGCTGACGCATCCGATGTGAGTGAAATGCCCATGCTCAGCTGTCAACTCATAGGCATGTCACAATAGCAATGGCTTTTATGATAGACTTTTATGATATGGACTTGACAGTAATGCAACAACATGTAAGTGTGTTAATTCTAATGCCTGATCTGATATGTAATGATTCATGCAGTCAGATGTTCTTTGTCTGTGTGTCAGTAAATCAAACCAGTGACTTAACAGTCAACTTCACGTTGTTTCTCTTAGTAGGATAAAAATAATCTGTTATTTAAATGGTGATTAAATTTGATAAAGAAAGCGATCAAAGAACACTCCCTTTACAATCGGTAGAGCTGTCAATAAAACAGCACGAACTGGAGCTGTCAAACAAACAGTGCAAGTTTATCAGTGACTGAGTTCTGGTCACGTGCCAAAACTCCCATTTTATTCAACAAATCTCTTTGTTAACTAACAATGTGTTTGCACTGTTAGTTACGATGAAAGCATTTGTTAGTATGCAGAAATTGAGTTGCAATGACGAGATCACTGCTTTCATGCACTCAACTACATGTCTGTGATCGGCTACAATGTTCATCTCTGCAACATTTCATGCCACAATCTCAATATAATGCCATAGATCTAAATGTAATGCAGCATTTTTCACGATTAGTAAACCTTGAGAGCTGTAATAGTAAAAACGTGCTAAAAGTTTGAGAGAGTAATACTTAGGTATTTCAAATGGAAAGATGATAGCCAATCACAGCAGTGGGCGTTTACACTGAAGTCTCACAGCAGACAAACCTCTTAAAACAGAGTGTTCAGATAAGAGGGCTAAAATCAGGGTAGAAAAAATTGCCTTTTATTTCTAAATGATGCCAATTTTTGATGTAAAAAGCATACTAACATTATAAGCGCACCCCAGGAAACATTATAAAACAATGAAACAATGCAGTTCAGGACCCCTTTAATACATTTGGCCAAAATCTTGTGCTATAAAAGATGAAGTGCTATGCACAGGCTGTATTGCCTATGACCGTTTTCTGAATGGTAATGTTACAGAAGGAACGCATGAACAGAAAGGTTAAAATACTGATTCTGCTCAGAGTGAACCGATTGTTTTTTCCCCCTTGGTTCTAAAATGCAGTTTTCAAATTTCAGCTCTCAACCTTTTTTTGCACTATAAAGAGCCTTTTGTGCAATGGAAAGGTCCCATGGGCAGTAAAGATTCTGCATGGAACCATCAATGCCAATAAGGAACCTTTATTTTTCAGATTGTAAGCTATACCCATGAAGATAATTTTTTAGCTATATCTATGTGGTTTTCAGTCTGAAGATACATACAATAGATCTGATTGCACATTTATTCCATGAAGAGACTTGCCCTCGTTAATCAAATACATCTTGATAAGACGAAAGACTTGGCTAATCAGAGACCATCTTTGGATGTTGCTAGACTGTAGTGCCAGCCAACCAGCTCTGAAACTTAACACTTCTAGAACCACTTCTTAGATCAGCTAAGAAGCTTAACTTTCTTCTAAGAAAACAAATAAAGTGACAGATGAAATAAAGCAATAAAATGGCACTTTATGATGTAATTTTCAATGAAAGCTTGTGATTTCCAGTAACATTAGTGACTGTCAAGCGTGTCCAGTCATGCAAGTTAAGAAGGTTAACTATGACAATGAGTAGCAACATAAAATAACGACTACCAACAGAAAACAAGGCACTGGAGCAGATGTGATTGCGATCTATGTCTTACTGTAATATACTGTAGCATAATGTAGGCAAAACTGGCTTTAACAAACAAACTTCTCTTCAATCACAACATGTTTGTTGAGTGTGTGAATGCAATGGCCAATCAGAGGCGTTTAAGTTAGTCAGAACCCGCTAAATACGCCAGAGTTTGTTCAGCGTGAGCTCCGCATGCTCGCAAATAATTTTGTTATAACCAAAGTATAAACACGATGTAAATAAGAGATTCATTGTGCAGTATAGACAGATTTTTTGATTATAATGGGAGTTTTCACTCAGTCAGTGAGCTTACGCTGAGGCTGAACTGAAGTGATTTCAGCTTCATTTATTATAAAGGGAGCACTCTCTTCACTCGCTTTCTATATATAACCCATTCATAATTTGAATAAAAGTGTTATTTTTCATGCTGCCAAGTACACTGCAAAGTTTCAGGAGTGACAACCATATGTGGGATTGATTCCGAAATTGCGAATGACAATGGACGAGACACACACACACAAAAAAACGTGTCAAAACAGATCTATGTGGTGGCCTGCAGTGCTAAAATCACTGTGTGTGTGAACGGGGCACAAACCTAATTTTTCACCAATACCCATTCAAGCCAGTCACCGAAATAGTCATGGTATCACTGGCTTTCAATGTCCTAATTCAGAGAAATGTGTTCTGCCTCCTCATTAGGGATGTGCCCGAAGCAGCAGTGATGACCACACATTTTACAAGATAAGATATTTATCAATGACGCTCAGGATCTGTTGCGCATCAAATTCTCCGACATAGTCTTGTCAGTCATCTCTCCTTACTATCTTCACATAAGTGAAATCTAATGTACTGTAATGTAACCAACTATCGCAGCAAGCCTAACAATGTCCCTTTAGGGCAGGGGTGTCCAAACTACGGCCAAATGCGGCCCAGGGATGAATTTGAAACGGCCCGCAGCATGTCTATTAAAATGTATTATATGTGGCCCGCCATGCATCATTTACAAATCGTGCAGTTTCACAAAGTCAACAAAAGGTGGCAGTACTAGATTTTAGGCAGGGGGAAACATGCATTCGTATATTATATGTGTTTAAAGATTAAATACCATAAAGCCATTCTAGATATAGAAACAATATTTTTACTTTTTATAATGTAGTGAGGTGCCATGTGTGGTTTTACCTGTGGTGATCTAATTAGAGTACATTTTAATTTAAATAATAAGAGTTTTACAGATATTGTTTGTTAATTAAATTTACATCTGTGTCCTATCTTAAGCTACTCTACTGTCAGCTTCAAGAAACAAAACATGTCACATATACACACACACATATATATATATATATATATATA
>RJVU01029436.1:2958528-3022382 GCA_003731715.1 Anabarilius grahami
ATAGAAAAGGAACCGGCCCCCAGATGTGTTCACAACATCAAATCTGGCCCCCTTTTAAAAAAGTTTGGACACCCCTGCTTTAGGGACTCCATAGAATGTGTCATTCATTTTCCGTGCCTTTCCAATTTCGGAATTAGGCTTTGGGCACATCCCTATTCCTCATTATTCAGTTCATATGACAAAATCATAGCAACAATTAAACACTGCAGTAACTTTTGACAAATCTTTTCACCCTAACCCATACAGACCAATTACATCCAACAACAGAAGATACACAAAGCAAAACTATAAAGCCATATAGTAATCAGTAATCCATTTTGCATATTAGCAGCTGCATCATCATCTAAAGATTTTGTTGTGGGGCTCCATAACAGTACCAGAAAACAAATTACATATACTCCTAGGAATATAAGTCGATTTTACAAGACAAGACACCTTTTATCATGCAAACATAGATCCCTAGAGATGTTTCCTTTCTGCAGAATGATAATATCCACAAAAATTCTGTTAAGAAAAAAAAACAAACAATCTTAAACACTAGGACACTTTCCTCTGTACTCAAACTGCTTCTAAAGGCTTGATACTGAGATCTGGTCATTTGGGAGACAAATTATAATAATATATAAGACTTCCACCTCCATATCTCAAGGTACTTCAGGTTTTTCCTTTATAAAAGTTGCAATAGTTAACTACACATTTCAGGATTTAGTATCAGACAAAGGAGTCAGAACATAAATAAAGACATGCCAAAACAAAACCAACAAAAACATTGATAAATCTAAAAAGGACAAAACATATCTAGACATAAAAGTCTAGCAATCAATAAAAATGGCAAAACAAAAATGAAAAATGTGTCCATTAAAACGGGTCATTCACAGTCCCCAGCTGTAGAGCCTCCATTCAGGCCGGAAGGTCTGGAGAGCATCAGCTGTTACGTGACTTCTGATGCGTCTATATGCAGGAAGTGACTCCTGTTTCTCAGTTGGGTCATGGATCTTTGGACTAATCAGACAACTGTCTCACTCTAATGTTCTAGGCAGACACATGCGCACACACAAAACAATACACAGTGTAAAATGTAAATACTTTTAAATGAGTTGAATGAATCGTTCACTAGAACTGAGGGGTGAAGGATAGGGCAGAAGAGGAGATGGTACTCACTGTTTGATTAGAATTGGAGTGTAGCTCTTCAAACTTAACACTTGTAGATCTAAAACTGCTTTTCTGAATGACCCACACAAGTACACTACATCCTGTCTTAACTGATTGGTGTAATGTAGGGAAAAACCTTTCATTCGCTTTCATAAAACGTGAAACTGAAAACGAAAAAACAAAACAAAATCCCCTAAAGCTCACAAAAACAGACCACAGAATAATCAGGCAAATGTCGTAGCAATTTCATCATGGAACAGGTGCAGTCTAAAAAAGGGCTACATTCACACTGGGCTTTGATTCTGGAAGAAATTGCCATCACATTGCCAGACAGCCTCCTGAATGAATGCAAGACTGAGCATTGAGGTTTTATGAACTTTTACTGAACTTTATAATCATTATAATTTTTCTCGAATCCAGTGCCTGTGTCTGATTATGCTTTATAAATTATCTCGTTTAGAGGCATTAGGCTACTAGTATATAAGCTAGTAGTGCTGAAACAGCTGTTTTGTCAACCATTGAAACTATTATGAAACTTCAATCCATCAGTTTACATTTACATTTTTACATTTTTATGCATTTGGCAGACGCTTTTATCCAAAGCGACTTACATTGCATTATACTATACATTTGCACTGTTTTGATTCATTTACACATTTTATAAGCTCTCAGAAGCTCTTAGAGGATTAGTCCACTTTTAAATGAACTTTTCCTGATAATTTACTCACCCCCATGTCATCCAAGATGTCCGTGTCTTTCTTCAGTCGAAAAGAAATTAAGTTTTTTGATAAAAACATTCCAGGATTTTTTTTCCATATTGTAGACNTTTGGGTTACAGGCGTAAAGGCGTCGGAATGGCCATCTCCTTGCAGCAGATCTTTCTTTGTGTGTGTAATAGAGGAATTCCTGGCACTGTTTTGATTCATTTACACATTTTATAAGCTCTCAGAAGCTCTTAGAGGATTAGTCCACTTTTAAATGAACTTTTCCTGATAATTTACTCACCCCCATGTCATCCAAGATGTCCGTGTCTTTCTTCAGTCGAAAAGAAATTAAGTTTTTTGATAAAAACATTCCAGGATTTTTTTTCCATATTGTAGACTTGAATGGGCACCAAACAGTTGAAGGTCAAAATTAGTTTCACTGCAGCTTCAAATTGTTCTACACGATCCCAGATGAGAAATAAGGGTCTTATCTAGTGAAACCATTGCTCATTTTCTGAAAAAAATTGATAATTATATAAGTTTTAACCATAAATGCTTATCTTGAACTAGCTCTCTTCTTCTTCTTCTTCTTCTTCTCTATTAGAATTCTGGCAGTGTAGACACTGCTAAGTGTATTACTGCCCTCCACAGGTCAAAGTTTGAACTAATTGTTATATACTAGCATATTGCACATAAAAATTAGTTCAAAACTTTGACCTGTCACTAGATAAGACTCTTATTTCTCATCTGGGATCGTGTAGAACAATTTGAAGCTGCATTGAAACTAATTTTGACCTTCAACTGTTTGGTGCCCATTCAAGTCTACTATATGGAAAAAAATCCTGAAATGTTTTTATCAAAAAACTTAATTTCTTTTCGACTGAAGAAAGAAAGACATGGACATCTTGGATGACATGGGGGTGAGTAAATTATCAGGAAAAGTTTATTTAAAAGTGAACTAATCCTTTAAGCTGGTAAAAAAAAATACCACTATATGTACACGCATACAATGAGCGCATTTACCCCAGCACACAGCATTGTTTTGGATGCTCTGTAAATTCTGTTACAAAATATGTTGTAAAAGCTGTCCAATCAGGTTGTGACAGTATCCTTGTTCCTTTCCATTAGATTCGGTGTTAAAAATGACTGAATGCCAAGGGCAATGCTAACCAGGACTAAATGTATCTTTTCTATATGACAGTAACAATGCTACTGATAACATTGACTGAACTTTACACAACATGTGTCTTAAGAAAGCATAAACAAGAAGATTGTGTTGTAGAGATACGGTAGCTCTTCCTTGCTTCTGTAATGCTGAAACAAAAATATTGTTAAAATCATTAATAAAAGAGAAAATTAAATAATGCAGACAGTATATGATATAAACCTTATTGCTATTCGCCTTTTTAACATTAGACAAAGTAGTGAAAGGAAATTGTGTCTGCTGTGCCGTGGCTCTGACAAATGCCATTCTATTTAAATGAGACTTTGTGTTATCAAGTAATAGGTTGGCTTGCAACAATGACATAACAAATCTTGGTTAACTATTTTGCATGCAGTAGTATGGCTCCTTCACATCCAAGTTGGCAGTTCTTGGTGCTGTCAAAAGTCAGGCTTGTGAAACTAACTGACCAAATGGAAAATGTATCTGCTGATGACAATGATTTAAAAATACCAAAAATCAGCCAGAGATCTTTAATATTCTGTCAAGGTTTTAAACACTTGGGACTGAAACATGCTGCTTTTATTCAGCAAGGATACATTAAATTGACCGTACATAAAATTAAGAATAAAATTACTGTCTCAAATGTGTGTTTTTTAAGTTTTGTTTTTTTACAAAGAACCCTGGAAAAAAAATGTATCACAGTTTCCACAAAAATATGAAACTGCACAACCATTTTTAATTTTGATAATAAATAACACGTTTCTTGAGCAGCAAATCAGCACATTAAAATGATTTCTGAAGGATCATGTGACACTGGAGACTATTCATGAGAGAATGATGCTGAAAACTCAGCTTTGACATCATACATTTTTTTTTTAATTTCCTTCAGAAGTTATTTTAAATAAATTTTGTAATAATTTCACAATATTACTGTTTTTACTGTATTTCTATAAAAAAAAAGAAAATAAATTCAAAAATATAAAAAAATCCTGCCGACCCCAACATTTTGAATGGTAGTGAACACTGTAGAGATGACAAATGGCAGTTTTATTGCCCTTATATTTTTTATATTATAAGAATACATAAATATATGTATATTATATGAACTTCACAGTATTCAGTAACTCCTTAAACAAGAAATGAAGGTTTGGTACTGACGTTTGTGTCATGGAACAAATGATGCTTTGTAAAATACATCATTAACCCCGTAAGGCATAACCCAGACACACCTTTTTTCATTTGACTAATAATATTTGTACTTCACGCTATTTCAACACTGAACAAAGAACAAGATTAAAAGCAAATAGAAAGCCTGGAACCAGAGGAGAATAGAATCAGAACAACCAAATTGTTCTTTAACTACATATAAAAGCAGACAGGAACCAAATTCCCTATTGAATCACTGCATGTCTGCCCAGGAACCTGGCCATTCAGTCTAATGATAGAGGCCATTAGCGGTAAACACAGAACAACAGTCACATGAGAGAGTTCAGAACATGGAGCCCAAACAAGAAGCTCGAGTTGATATTTATAGTCCTATACATTTTTAAACTATCTTTAAAGGGTCATGAAACCCTAAACTAAATTTTCTGAGATTTTAAGAGAGGTATGTGTGTTGAACACATAGACTGTAAAAAAATATGGACGTAGTGTCTGTGACGTCACCCATAGAGTTCTGAAGAGCAGTTTTGAAGCGAAAATGAGGCCGCTGCCATCTTAGCAGCGCATCACCGCACGTCACTCCCGGATAACTGAAAATGGGCAAAGAGGCGGGACATAGTAGTAGCCCATGTGACTGGTTGCTGAAACCACGCCCGGCATGCTCGACGTGACCATGTTAGCAGGAGCTATCTATCCTACTATCTAAAATATTAATAAAGATAAGCTATATCATTCGAAAGTTCTAAAGGTTTACTGTCAATCTACGGTGTTTTTATTTTATTTTTTCTTTTATAAGATATAGATGCTCCAACACCAGTAATTAATTTGTGTGGGGTGTGCAAATAACAAAATCTAACGGAAATTCATACCTTTATGATGAAATAGAGATCGTGAGATGAATCCATTCCGTGGCACTTTGGTAAAATGTCCATTGCAAAACAAAACAGTACTTTTTGTCCACGAAAGCGTTAAATCCATGAAATATTGATATATTATCCATTGTTTGCCTCACATTTCTTCTGAATGATCTGCTCTCCATCATCGTTCTTCAAGAAATAATGCAATCTGAGCAGCGTTTATGTTGTAAAACTGTATATCATATCTAACAAACAAATGAGCACGTGTCCAAAGTATAATTTTTCAAAATAGTGCAGCAGTTTTAGTTATAATATCCAAGCAGTGCTGTCAAAGTTTTATATCCTCCTGCTATTGTCAGTAAATAGTAAATCTCAGGAACTTTTAGCCAATGCCACGATCCAACAACGTGTGTTTTGCTTATCTTCCGCATGCGAGCACATGTACACACGCACATCAGTCTCGACTATTAATGCAGCAAGCCATATTTTATAATTGTATTAAAAAGAGAGAAAAAAAGCACAAACACGGCAGAGATGCCAAATTCAGCGGCTGGAATTAGCTGAGGTAACGTGATGGCTCACTGACAGCAGCGGCGATCTACCTGTCACTCAAGTGACCACGCCCTTAATTATGCAGAACTTTAAGGCTTAGTATAATTTAAACGGTTGGGTTATAAAAAAATTCACCCCCCTCAGAGTTGTCATGAAGGGCAAAATTAGCTATACAGACCAAAACCACAATTTGAACCAGACTGTAAACATGTTTTTTTCTGCTGTAAACTTGGCCATTTTAACATGGGACTCAATGAGATTTTGCTCTTTTCTGTAGCCTGTTCCTAGCGGCCAGTCGATGAATTGCAGTTTAAGTCACTACCGTATTGGCTTCACGAGAAACTGGGGGAGGTTGCCGCTTGGTTGAACATCATTGAATACATGTTTGCATCTGTTCGATTTAATTGTACGGGGAAAGTGGTTAATTTTGATAATTTCGCTATTTTTGTCTTCCGGGTTTAAAATCTACACCGTGTCCGGTGCACTATAATACTTTGATGACGCGTCGGTGTTGAGGTTTCTTATCCTATGAGAAGACACCGTCTCATTCAGGACACCACATGGTTCTTTCAAATGACAGACATGTCAAACTGTTAGATCGCGATGAGAGGCGTTCATGGGTCGCAAGTGTTTGTTTCAAGTTTGGGTGTGTTGCATGGCTTTCCCCATGATGCTGCCAAGGCTAGACTGGCTGCGTGCAGTTGGTTGGCCATCAAATACCGACACATCGTGTGTTCGTATTCGATGTAGAGAACAAAATGCGAATGGCTGCGCATTTATTTGTGTATTAAATTATAGCAAATCCCATGTGTATATTGTGTTGTATGTAACAGTAATTTGCAGCTTCTGGGAAGATTTAAAAAAAAAAATACTTTTAATGAGAGGGAAATAAAAGCTGTTGCTGTGTTGTCAGTCTCCCCTCATCCCCCTCTACTCCGGAACTTAACCACGCCCACTTCTGTAGCATTTTTCTAAACTGTGGTGAGAACTGACTCCTGCTGAAACGGGGTTTCATGACCCTTTAACTGCAAACTGATAAGGAAAGCAGATTCTGAGGTCACACTGCATTAGCTATGAGCTACATTCACGTCTTTTTATATTTAATATGTAATGTGCTAAGAATTAGTTTTCAGCTAAGAGGTGTCATGGCTGACAGGCATTTATTAGCATCCAACATTAATCCTCCTGATTAAACTGAACATCAAATTTAAACAAAGAGGACAGACTGGGGCTTAATTACAACGCAGTTAGCAATGCTGTCATCATGTACAATAATGAAACTCTGTGACCTCTTGCCATGTTGCTATGGAAACAGACACTCCATGCAGCATTGGTTAGCAGAGAGAAAACAATAAATCAATGAGACTACAGATGTTTGCATCTCTTGACGAAACACTGCTGCCCCAAATGGATTTCCTTATAAGACTGGGATTTCAGCCGTTTGGAGAGAAGAGACTAATGGTACAATGAAAGTGTTGCACAGGGAAACTATTAAATTTCTGACCGTTTGTTTGTGATCCAGTGCAAGTAAACGTAATCTTTAAATCATTAGCTAGGAGCATGTTTTGAGAAAGAGAAAAAACAAAAACACATTTCAGGCAGCTCGTTGCTTTATCTTAGGTCACACCTCAACCTATCACTTCTACAGCAGAGAAGAACCACATCTTATCTGGATCTTAGCTGACAAGAGTGTGTTAGGATTTGGTAAAGTTAAATTAGCCAAGAAAAGGCAAACATACTATATTGCCAAAAGTATTGGGACACCCCTCCAAATGATTGAATTCAGGTGTTCCAATCACTTCCATGGCCACAGGTGTATAAAATCAAGCACCTAGGCATGCAGACTGCTTCTACAAACATTTGTGAAAGAATGGGTCGCTCTCAGGAGCTCAGTGAATTCAAGCGTCGTAACGTGGTAGGTTGCCACCTGTGCAATAAGTTCATTCATGAAATTTTCTCACTGTTAAATATTCCACGGTAAACTGTTAGTGGTATCATAAAGCGGAAGCAATTGGAAACTCAGCCACGAAGTGGTAGGCCATGTAAAATCACAGGGTCAGCGCATGCTGAGGCACACAGTGCGCAGAAGTCGCCAACTTTCTGCAGTCAATAGCTACAGTACTCCAAACTTCGTGTGGCCTTCAGATTAGCTCAAGAACAGTGTGTAGAGAAGTATGGCTGTCGCGGTTAAGGAATTTCCCTTGCGGTATTTTTGAGTGGCTCAATAGCGCGATATGCGGTTTTACCGCCACATACACATATATATATATATATATATATAGCTGTGAAGGAGGGGGGTTGTTCTTACGCATGCGTTCATTTCAAAAACTCACTAACAGTCTTTGGTTTCTCAGTCGACGAAAAGATATCACCTTTAAGTACACATGCATGAAGTGTAAAACGAGAAGGACATAACCTTTCAAAAAATAGAAAACATGCAAATATCGCGATTGCTGCTGTCCTCTGCGGTTGGCTCGTCAATAGCGCGGTATTATGATATTGCGGTTATCGCGACAGCCCTATAGAGAAGCTTGGTGGAGGGGGGATTATGGTGTGGGGCTGTTTTTCAGGGGTTGGGCTTAGCCCCTTAGTTCCAGTTAAAAGGAACTCTTAAAGGCCAGAACACACCAAGCCGACGCCGACGAACTAGTGGCGACGAAAGCAGACTGCGGGGTTGGCTCACGTCGGGGAAAAAATATGTGCTTGAACACACCGAAAGAACTTCAGCCGACTGTCAACTAGCACACGCGTTCTGCGCCTGCGTATAAATGAGATATCTGTCTATTTAAGCAGATATATTTGTCTATATTCGTCATTCAAAAACGGAAAGCGAAACTATGACTGCATGTATACAAACCATAAATAAAGCAGGGCTTGCTTACCGTTTTGAATATCAATCATGCTGATCATGTTCTTTATTCCACTCCGCTCATGTTATTATGAAAATATTCGTGCATTCGAGTGCTCAGGTAAGATGACGTAAAATTGGAACAACCTTCTGTCTGTGCCGTCATGACTTATTTGCTTGCTTTCATAACTTTTGCTTATATTCTCGTGAACTGACTCGTTTGCTATACTACACAGCCAATCAGAGTTCTTTCTCTCGCCGACGGCCCGACGCCGATTCTACATGTCAAATCGTCCGAAAAAAAGCCGACGAGGACCAACTTCAACCGACGGTGTGGAACACACTGAGGAAACTTAGTCGGACGACGAAGAAAAAAACTGCCCGACGGCCGACCGTCGGCTTGGTGTGTTCCTGCCTTAATGCTTCAGCATACCAAGACATTTTGGACAATTTCATGCTCCCAACTTTGTGGGAACAGTTTGGGGGTGGTCCCTTCCTGTTCCTACATGACTGCGCACCAGTACACAAAGCAAGGTCCATAAAGACATGGATGAGAGAGTTTGGTGTGGAGGAACTTGACTGGCCTGCGCAGAGTCCTGACCTCAACCCCATAGAACACCCTGATGCCAACATCAGTGCCTGACCTCACAAATGCGCTTCTAGAAGAATGGACAAAAATTCCCATAAACACACACCTAAACCTTGTGGAAAGCCTTCCCAGAAGAGTTGAGGCTGTAATAGCTGCAATATCTCTGATTGTTTTCATCTGAAAGAAGTCATATACACACATATGAGAACCGCTTGAGGGCGAGTAAATCATGGGATAGTTTATTTTTGGGTGAACTATCCCTTTACATTAGAAATGTTGAAGTACTGTAATAAGTTGAAGTACTATAATTACTAAAACTGAAAAATAAGAAAAATAAAAAGATAAAAAAAAAATAATGATAAAAGCACATGAACATCTTAAGTAAAAGCTAATTCAAAATATGAATAAATACTATAACAATATATAAATATAAATGAAACTAAATATAATACATAAATTATACCAAAATAACACTGCAGGGCACTGGTGGAAACAAAATCCTGTTTTCCTGTCATGAAACATTGTATAATGGCCACAAACATTCATATCAGCAGGTTGAAAGCAGATCTTCAAAAAAATAAGGCCCTCAATCTGGGTTGTAATTTGCTAATGACAGAAAAGTTCACCTAATTAAGCTCTTGATGAACAGAGGTTGATCTTTGATGTCCACACTGTTGCTGCTTTCAGCCTCTTGCCATGATGTAATGATCCTGCACCTTTTGTCCAGTGAATCCACAACTTTTCCAGTTGTTCTTGATTACTGGATAAAGACTTTATAGAGATTACCAAATATATACTTCAGAACTAAGCATAACTAGAAAACACATGACACTTCAAATCTTAATGAAAGCCTGAAGCCTGAAAATCTTAATCTTAAAATTCATGTATCCAAAATTTCCATGATCATGGGGACTTCGTACTATAGAGAACTAGCAAATTACTACCTCTCTTAGCAGACATTAGTAATTATTCCAAACGTTTTAACTGCTTATATGAACAGAAATTTAAGCCTAAAAACAGTGCTGCCTGATTTCTGTGATCACAAGGAAACTGAAATGCTCTAGAGGTTAAAGAGGAAACCATCCTCTCCTGAAAGGAAACAATTACTTGTTCCACTGAATATCATGACCTTTTCTGCCATAAGTGCAACGATGTCCTGTCTCTGATACTTTTGTCCAGTACTATGTCTTATATGTCTCGTAGAAGAGTTTACGCATATTCAGATTGAACAGCATAAAATGAATGAACAACAAAAATCAATACATGAAATGATGATGGAATTCTAAATGCAATATGAATGATACTGCGATAATGGTTTTAGCATTCCTAATCATTAGGCTAAATGATCTCTTTATTAGCAGTGTCTACAAGATCATACCAGGACAACCTGTAAGACAACATATAGGTATAACCTCAAGATCTTTTGCAGCAGAACCATCTAGTTCTGTGGATGAAAAGTGTAACAAGGACTCTCCCATTCAGTCACAGCTTTGTCTAACAGTGCAGGCCTTGCCCTCATTATCCATGGCACCAGTCTAAACTAGGAGCCTGGCAGCATTTCCCTCCATAAGTATTTATATAATTGATCGAGGTCAGTTTCACATTTTTTTGGAGTTCAGAAAAAGAAAGACTGAGACCACATTTGAGAAAAGGGATCTGAAACCAAGAAACCGGCCTAAAGAATGAATAATATAATAATACCAGGCATTTCATATTGGCGTGCCAACAAATAAACAATAGCACAGGAAAATAAAGTTTCCCACAGAGAAAGGAGAGCCAAGGAAACAAACAGAATGACTATTAACACCTCCAACTAACACTTCATAAATAGTGCAAACTGAGGAGGAACGCAACAGTATCCATTTCCAAGTTTTCTGAGAACCGTATTTTTAGCAATGGAAATGCATTTGATGTGAGACGTACCAGAAATATGGTGCTAATAAAGGTACAATTTAATCATTTCAGTTCTCTATAGTTTAGGCCAATCTATCATTGAGGACAAATGCATATCTAGTGACAGCCTTAAAGCCATAAATTACATTCATATAAACTACATCTTTCAGAAATGTACAAAATGTATGAGAGAAAAAAAGCAGTGTGCAACACTCATGAGCGTAACTAAACAAGAACAGCTGTGTCCAGCTCACAGCATGGTGGAGGATATTTTCTGACATGAGGAGCCCTGCAGAGAATGAGCTGGACACAAACAGGGCAAAAAAAATGACTCCTATTTATTTCAAACTGAGAGCAAATCCAAACCTCTTTCACAATGCATTTTTTTTGTCCAGAGACACTTCCAGCAACTGAAAGGGAATTGAAATGGACACAGCAGACATACTAACAAAGTTCATCATATCTACTCAAAGACAGGCAGAGACAGAAATATACACAATAGGGCTGTACGATATGGAAGAAAAATGCAATATGCGATAAATTAATCAGATACGATAATGTTTTGAGTGTGTAAAATCAATTTAAATTATATTTACATATTTAAAAACAGAAAATTATATAACCTTCAGTATATATATACACACGTTTCACATTCTTTCTGGGAAAAGAAAGCATCACTAAAACTTCTTAAAGTGAA
Source organism: Anabarilius grahami (assembly GCA_003731715.1). Classification (NCBI taxonomy): domain Eukaryota; kingdom Metazoa; phylum Chordata; class Actinopteri; order Cypriniformes; family Xenocyprididae; genus Anabarilius; species Anabarilius grahami. The sequence goes on from RJVU01029436.1 coordinate 2,970,147, forward strand.
CAGCAGTGTTTTAGCATTATTTATTTAGCATAACAAGGACTCTCCCAATCAGTCACAGTTCTGTCCATCAGTGCAGGCCTTGCCCTCATTATCCATGGCACCAGTCTAAACTAGGAGCCTGGCTGCATTTCCCTCCATGAGTATTTATATAATTGATCATGGTCAGTTTCTTTTTTTTTGGGTGAAGTTCAGAAAGAGAAAGACTGAGACCACATTTGAGAAATGTGGTCTGATGTGATTTCCACCTACTTGACCTTTCCAATGTGATTACGTAATGCGTGGCACATCGCAGAGCAGTGCGAGACGAGCATTTTTGGTTAAAAAGTAATTTTTTTGAAAATGACATATCGTTTCACCAGATAAGACTTGGCTGGGATCGTGTAGAGCCCTTTGAAACTGCACTGAAACTGCAATTTGGACCTTCAACCCTTTGATCCCTAGTGAAGTCCACTATGTGGAGAAAAATCCTGGAATGTTTTCCTCAAAAACCTTAATTTCTTTTCGACTGAAGACAGACATAAATTATCAGGAAATTTTAATTCTGAAGTGAACAAATCCTTTTAACGTCAAGCAAGTCACGCTTATGTAACAGTCACGTGCCCAGTCTATTCTCTGCTATGAGTCAACCAAAAACTTTGACTTTTTGCAACTTTTTGAAGTAGCCTATCAAAATCAATTAGAAAATGCAAGCCGTTGTGATATGCATATCGCAAATATGATAGGGGTGTAATGGTATGCGTATTCTAACCGAATAGTTCACAGGGCAAGTTCCAAATGGAAGTGATACGCTCTTTTTAAAATATAAAATGTATGTTTTTTATTTGCAACAGAATTATGCCGTTAAAACAGCGACATCTGCTGACGGACACTGTGCTGCGTTGTCACGGGAACATCCCAGCTGAAGATAATGAGGAAATTACGCTGCTCCCAAAGCCACTGGAAGGCAAGCCTAAAACCTTTATAATAAAAGCGTAACGGCTAATGCTAATTGGCAGTACGCAGGGAGTAGTTTTGAACGGCGACACGATAGGCTGAGAGGTGCCGCACGTGATTAAGTTAGCCGTTATGCTTTCTCCAATGGTAAGAGATACAGACCCTCTAATCTCCCTATACTAATATGATGTCTTGCCACTCCCTTTGCAAAGTGCATTCCAAAAGGCTACATACGGCGTGCCTTGATCACATAGGGATGATCACATAGGGCATAGGGATGATCACTTCCATTTGGAATTTGCCCTGTGAACCGTTCGGTTCGAATACGCGTACTATTACACCCCTACTATATGAACATTTGCGATATTTCAATATATTGTGCAGTCCTAAAACACAACCTGAAGATCATTCTAATCCCAAGAGCAAAATCTCATTCTAGAAACTTTTGTTAAAGTCTGTGTAAAGTAAATTCTGAGAATTGTTTCTAAACACATTATAAATGTTACAAATGTATTGCTGAAACACATTACAAAGACTGAACTATGTAGTACTGAATTGTGGAGTTAGACCATTAAATAGGTTTTCACCAATTCTGTATTCATGATTTTTTGGGCGGGGCTGAAATGGTGGCTTGATGACACACTGGAGCCACCGAGCAAGACCCCGCTCCTAACACTATAATAACTACAGTGTATTAGCATCAGTGGCTCCCGCTCAATCGCGAGTCATTACCATTAGTTAATACAGCCTACATTTTGCTAACTAGCTATGTTTTTCTATACAATTTATTTGAAACAAATATTATTGCCTTATTGTTATTATATATGTATTTTAAGTCATTTTATAGGCTATTGTTTGCTTAGGTCTATTTTTATTACCAACCCCCCGCTTGTGTTGAAATGAAGTGATTGACAGCTTCAGTGATTATAAAGTGAACGGCCTTTAGTGGTTTCCTTATATTCTATTCACAATTTGAATAAAAGTTTTAAAAAGGAAGAATGGTCACGTACATACTACAAAATTACAAGAGTGACAACTGTATTTAAAAATGATAGTTCCATGTAGGGCTGGGCGATATGGGCCAAAAAAGTATCACAAAATTTCTCATATCAGTTATTATGAATAATTGTCACAATAAATGTCTAATCTTTATTTCTTTTAAGTTGTAAACATTATATTGAGCATTTATTGAACTTTTCTTTTGATTGCATTAAAGAAAATTATATTGTGATAACTATCGTTATATTTTTATCACCCATCCCTAGTTCCGTGTGCGTTACCGCTGAAATTGTGATGATTGACAGTGATATTCAATTTTTGGCTTCTTGCGGCTGTGAACAAGAAACATGTTTTTAAACCTGTTTATTATTTATTGCCAAAGTAATGAGTCATTAGCCTAAAGTTCTTCTAACTTCTCCATTTCTCATTGCTCTTTTATCTAAGCAACACCTATAGCGCAGAGGTAAGAGGAACTTTCTTAGGTTTCAAATTCACACCAAAGAGTACAGAAGGAAATCTCTTTTTCTGCTCTCTTGCGTGGGCACAGTCTCTGTACTGGTAATATTTCGGACAAAGATGATTCTTATACAGTCATATTTTTAATCAGTGCCAGTGCTGCCTGAGGCCATTTCTCTCCATTTTACATTTTAAGAATGAACAACAAGCCTGTAACCAGTTCCTTACAGAGCCTGTGAACAGTCTGAACTTATAAGAACTTCCCCCTAAGTTTAAATAGGTTGCATCTTCTGCATAGTGAGAGTTGCATAATAACAATATTACTCAAGGCATAAGCTTTGCAGAAGTGACACATCATTAAAACTAGGGATGGGTATCGTTTGAATTTTATTTATTCTGATTCTTATCGATTCCTAGTTTAGATTCTATTAAGTATTTAAATTTATATATCTAATATTTATTATAAAAGTGTCAAACATTTAGATATCAAACATAATTCTGTCTTTTTGAAAAACATTCTGTTGTAGCTGAATAACATCACGTGAAGAGCATCATCCAATAATGAGCCGGTGTTCTTAAGTAGAACCTGGAACCGCTGAATGTAAACCACGAAGGAGAATGACACAGAAGACAAGATGTTGCTAAATAAAGTTATTTTTTTGTTTCTGCGCACAAAAAGTATTCTCGTTACTTCATAAAATTAAGGTTGATCCACTGCAGTCCCGTGGACTGTTTTAATAAAGTCTTTAGTACCTTTCTAGGCCTTGAAAGTGGTAGTTAAATTGCCATCTATGGAGGAGTCAGAAAGCTCTCAGATTTCATCAAAAATATCTTAATTTGTGTTCCGAAGATGAACTTACGGTCTTGAAGATGAAGTGTTACGGTTTTGGAACGACATAAGGGTGAGTAATTAATGACAGAAATTACATTTTTGGGTAAACTAACCCTTTAAGACTGAACACACAGATCCAAAATACTGTTACACATACACGAAAGAGAAGTCAATTCCGGCCCGGGACTACCTTTTCTACAGTATAAATGCACAGAACGGTTCGAGAACAGACACAGGCCTGGAACACTGTGCGAGGCACGCAAAACAGTGTGTGAGTTCCCTTTCACGTCTTTTTGCACCAAAATGGTTTAAAATCACATTAAAATGCGAACACAGGAATAGTAAGTCGATTACTAATAGCAGTCGTGGCCTAATGGATAGAGAGTCGGACTTGTAACCCAAAGGTCATGGGTTCGAGTCTCAGGTCCGGCAGGGATTGTCGGTGAGGGGAGTGAATGTCCAGCGCTCTCCCCACCCTCAATACCACGACTGAGGTGAGACCCTTGAGCAAGGCACCGTACCCCCAACTGCTCCCCGGGCGCCGCAGCAATGGCTGCCCACTGCTCCGGGTGTGTGTTCACGGTGTGTGTGTTCACTGCTGTGTGTGTGCACTTGGATGGGTTAAATGCAGAGCACAAATTCCGAGTATGGGTCACCATACTTGGCCACATGTCACTTCACTTCACTAAAGCAGAATTGAAATGCATGTCTTATTGAATCTTGGAAATTTAGAACCGGTTCTAAAATGGAAACCAGTTCTCGATACCCAACCCTAATTAAAACACGGTAGTAGTGACAAAGCCAGTCAGAGCAACTTTTTTTTTTTCTCTTTCTTTCTAGATAAGCTGTTTTTCAACCCTACAATTAGTGTACATAAAGTAGTGGTCTGGCACCCAACCCAAGCTTGACAAGATTGACAAACTGTTGAGTATCAGGTTAGGATCTGTTCAGTTTTCAATGGACTGGGTTATAAAAAATAAAATATTAATATACCTAATAATATACAAATTATAATCTTTAGGCTCTATAGACTATTTGAAAAGGAGTTGTAAGAATCAGCAGTCAGTCAAGTTAATAAAAAGAGTAAGTGATTTAAAAAGTTTTAAAATGTGATGTGTCATTTTAGGGCCAGGTTCAGGTTAATGCAGCCTAGAGCAGATCTCTAAAAGTCACTTTGGAAGAAAAGCACCCGCTAAACACAAAGTAAAGGCCTGTTCACACCAAGGCAAATGTCCAGTGCAAAAATTTGGTGTGATAATTTAATTTAAACAAATGGCTGTTAATTCATCTGTTCAGACTGACACAAACATTTGTATGCTGTTACAGATTTATTAATTTTTTTACTGAGAGGTCTTCCATTGCACTGCAAATAAAACTGACCAACCAATAAGATTTGCTTATTTTATGCCTGGAGCCATTGTTATTACATAAAAGTTCAACTTGGTGGTACTCAAACAGACAAAGTGACATTAGCCCCTTTCACACAAAGTTTTTACTGGCAAATTACTTGTACATTTCCGTTGAGAGATCATGTGTGAAAAGTAGGGGCGTAACAATATATCATGACAATATATTGCAATACAAAAATGCAATAATATATAGTGGATAGTGACAATATGCATTGTGTATAGTTCACCCAAAATGAAAATGACTGTTTTAGTTGTCAGTACTACACTATATATAATGTTGAATATAATGTAAAATAATGAAATGGGGGAATATTTGTGGGTCCTGATAATGACAAATGTCTTATGTTTCCAGTAAAAAGTGGCTTACATTATTTTAAATGTATCTAGTCAATGACAGAGTGCAAACATATTTATCTAAAATAATGCTGTATTTTCAGCTTCAGAATCATGAATATTTTTATTCTGGGGTCACCATTATCCTGTGCATTGGGTTACCTTGCAAGCCCAAGCCTATTCATTTCTACCCCTAATATAATAACGAATTTAGCATCTTAATGAACAGTTCATGTTTTGTTAACCTTTTACCATATGTCTTGGAGTACTGTGACGCCGGGGCAGTCGTGGCCTAATGGATAGAGAGTCGGACTTGTAACCCCAAAGGTCATGGGTTCGAGTCTCAGGTCCGGCAGGGATTGTCATTGAGGGGAGTGAATGTCCAGCGCTCTCCCCACCCTCAATACCACGACTGAGGTGAGACCCTTGAGCAAGGCACCGTACCCCCAACTGCTCCCCGGGCGCCGCAACAATGGCTGCCCACTGCTCCGGGTGTGTGTTCACGGTGTGTGTGTGTGTGTGTGTTCACTGCTGTGTGTGTGCACTTGGATGGGTTAAATGCAGAGCACAAATTCCGAGTATGGGTCACCATACTTGGCCACGTCACTTCACTTTCACTTAATATCGTATCTTGAGTTTAGTATCGTGATATGTATCGAAGTAAAAACAAAAAGTTGGACAGATAGTGAAACTGAAGCGCTTCTCATTCAGGTGAATGAAGGTGGAGGTGGGAAAAGACGGAATGCCGTTTCTTGTGTGAACAAGTGTGTATTTATTGCAAAATCAATATTATGGGAATTTACCGGCTTTATTGTGTGAAAGGAGATGGTGAATAGAAAGGAAGAATCCAGATTGCATGTGATGGTTAGTTTCGTGTCAAACATTCGTCTTAGTGTNTGGGTCACCATACTTGGCTACATGTCACTTCACTTTCACTTAATATCGTATCTTGAGTTTAGTATCGTGATATGTATCGAAGTAAAAACAAAAAGATAGTGAAACTGAAGCGCTTCTCATTCAGGTGAATGAAGGTGGAGGTGGGAAAAGACAGAATGCCGTTTCTTGTGTGAACAAGTGTGTATTTATTGCAAAATCAATATTATGGGAATTTACCGGCTTTATTGTGTGAAAGGAGATGGTGAATAGAAAGGAAGAATCCAGATTGCATGTGATGGTTAGTTTCGTGTCAAACATTCGTCTTAGTGTGAACAGGCCTTAACACTAGGTTTTTTGAGCACTTGCAACAGAAAATTTCAAGTTATTTCAGTCTCCTGAAATGGGAAAATTTATTTTACTTAGTTTTGATCTTGAAAATGAAAGAGTGCTTCAATAAACACTAGTAGCGTAGGTTTGACGCTATGGCATTAAGTGCTCATCAGACTGATACTGACAGGGAGAATGCTATTAAAACAGCACTTAGAGGCTTGATAATGGAAAAAAAAAAAATCATGTTCATTTGGCACTCTGTGAATTTAAGCCATTTAATAGATACACACAACACACACGCACCACCTACACACTGCACACACACACAGACAAACGCTGTAATAACAGACAGGGCTGATAACACACAATAGCAGTGGTTGCAGCGAGGAAAATCTCCTCCCACACACGTGGGCCGTGATGAACAAGCTGCCAGCAGTGTCTCTCATCCCTACTGCCAGCAGGCCTCCAACGCAGAAGTGTGTTTGTCTTTGGTGCCATGTGTTTCTGAACTACCAGTAGGCCGTGTGCGCACGAGTGTGTGTATAGGAAATACTGCCACATCACTACAGGGACCCGATAACATTTAATAACCAATATGTCTCTCAGCAGGAGTCAAGTAGAGCATTGAGTCGCTTCGAGTCTGCACCTCGGGTAGGTCGTACACATATTTACCATTAACTATGACTTCTGCCTCTTAATTTACTGCTTAATAGTTGGCAAGGTTGTTGTAGCATTTAAGTTTAGGTATTGGGTAGGATTTAGTGATTTAGAATATAGTCATGCAGAATAAGGCATTAATTTGTGCTTTAAAAGTGCTAATAAACAGCTAATATGCAAGATAATAAGCAACTAGTTAAAAGTGAGAATTGTTCCCCTTACCAAGGAACCTTTTAGTTTAATGAAAAAGCTAAATGCACTGTCTGATAGAAAGCTCTTTTCTTGGGTTTAAAGTGATAACTATTTTTGAATAAAGCCAACCATTGAGCCTACAAAAAAACTCGAGCAATTAGCAATAAATGTTTTCTTCCTGCCATAGATCACCCTCCACCCACGTTCAATGCGACAGGGGGGATGGGGCTATTCTGGTATTCAGTGCAAGTGCGTCTCCTCAGAGAGAGAATTCTTTACACACACGCTCACCCACATGCACGAGTTAAGCGAGCAGTGAAAGTGTGGGGGAAGGTGAAAATGAAAAGTTGGGGAAGAGTAAGAATTTGGAAACGTTATGCCAGCTTCCTCATCTCTCCTCCTTTCCCTTGAGGCTCTGTAATGTAGCCGTTTTTGCTATGACAATATGACGAAATTTAGAGCTGGTGGTGGAGCGGCAAGTGGACTATCTCTCTCCAATTCATTCAACTTGTCCACAAACAAACCTGTAACATGAAGAGATGGATAGGATAGGGAAACATTGGAGGAGATGATCTGTGTGTGTAGGGGAGTTTATCGAGTGAATGACAGAAAGCGTACTCTTAACTACATCCTTTCTCCTATTCATAGATCCCCAAAGCGCTGTTAGCGTGTGAAGGAGTGAGCCAGCATGCAACAGCTGTGCACGAATAATCACACTGGCATCTTGCATAACATCTCACTACTTCTGTGATATCACATACTTACATAAAACCACTGCTACAAAAGAAAAATGAGTATGACTTACCTCTTTTACTATTTCTATTTATTCCCTGCAATCCACTGCCTTCAACAGTCCATAACCCGGATATTTATACCTGACGACGATGATGATAGTGGTAACAGACAGTGAAAAGAGACAACCAAGACTAAGACTAACCGTGTCAATTCAACAAGTCCTCAAGATTCTTCGAAGCCCTATGCAGTCAAGAGTGGACCAAACTCTGGCAGCGTCCCTCCCCCGGTGACGTCAACAGCCGGTCACGTGAGCACATAAAAAGCAGAAGCGAGCTAGTGTTGCCCTGGCAACAGGCAGACAGTTCTATAGTGATTTCAATAGGTCATCTGTCAGAGCTGCAGTGAAAGAGACCCTCACAAAACCACAGTCTAATCCCACAGTCATAATGAGCGAGTGTTGTAGTAGAAAAGCTTCAGTGTAGGCAGGAAGCTGCGTCTAACGATGAAAGAGAAACTGCATGAAGTGTGCAACAATTTGCGGAACAAGAATACACAAAAATCATCAGATTGTTGCAGTGTAATGCACTGCATAGAGAAGCGTTGAGGTATGAAAAGCCGTGCTGTTTCAGATGTGCTTCTCTCAGTCATGGCAGGAACAGTGGCTGGTGCTGAGTCAATGGTTCCCATGAGACTTTGGATCCAGATTATAAACATTCTTTGGTAATCAGAACCACAGAGGAAGGCAGAACATAAACAGACTCCAACTTAATGATATCAAGATTACAATCCTAGTGTTTTATCACAATGCATGGGAATGAAGAACATTTCACTTTTGTGTGATGCAATGACAGTTAGTTTGTCATCAAATTCCTTAAACTGAAAGTAACCTTTAATGGTTAAAGTGCAGCTCAAAATCAATAGTTGTAAAGAATTACAACTAGAGCTGCAACAGCTAGTTCGGAGGTCGGCAACCCGTGGCTCTAGAGCCGCATGCGGCTCTTTAGCACCCTCCTAGTGGCTCCCTGGAGCTTTTTCAAAAATTTATGAAAATGGAAAAAGATGGGGGGGGAATATATTTTTTGTTTTCATATGGTTTCTGTAGGAGGACAAACATGACACAAACATTCTTAACGTTTTCCAGCGCTGTAAAAATGTGTATAATATTAAATTTCAAAATTTCTGTCAACGAAGATTTGCGTCATAGCCTGCGACACGTTTCAGAGCGGCGAAAGCGCGCTCCCTCAGCTGGACTGAGTGGCAAAAGAACCTGCTGCATGACTGGATTTAATAGGGGAAACTGCGAAAACGCGAGTAAAACAAACAATTGCACTAAAGGTTGGACTCGAAAGTGTTTCTTACAACTTGTCAAATAAACCTAATCCATGGATATTGACATGCAGCCAGGAGTCGTGTTTCCTGACATTTATATGTGCCTGATTTGATGCCGGGGAAATACATAAAACAAATCTGCCTGTGAATATTTTATATAACTACAATATAGGTAGGTTTAAATCCGCGTAATCACTTATATCAATGTTATATCATCATATTGTCCAGCCCTAAAACATATATTTTTATAGTATAGTTTTTGTCAGTGTTTATTTTAAAACACAATTATGCAGAATATAAGATGGAAAATATTGAATTGATGATTTGTCAACATAATATATAACAATACAAAATATATGGAATGATTTTACCTCACAATCCAACAATTTGACAAAATGATAACTGCAAATCCATGTTTCTCTGCTGGAGTCCAGCTGTTTCTGTGAATTGCAGTGATCCATTTGCTTCTTTTTTCTGTAGCTTTCAGCGGTTTTTAAATATATACATCGGGAATACCTCATTATGTATTTGTAGCCTACTTAGTCATTTTGATAGTAGGCTAATATAGCTAATATACACTTATAGCCTGTGTTGCCTTCATATAAGTCTTACATAAGGCTTTTAATTTTTTGCGGCTCCAGACAGATTTGTTTTTTGTTTTTTTGGTCCAATATGGCTCTTTGAACATTTTGGGTTGCCGACCCCTGAGCTAGTTGATAAAATTGAGCAATCTAGTGCAGGCCAGGCTTGTCATAACAGGCAGCTTAAAGCAATTTTGAATGACAGAAACAGCATTTAAAGGGTTATGCTGGGTACACACCACAAGATATTTGGTCTGATTTTGGGCCGATTTCTCCCCTTCTGACAATCCTAGGCAGGGTTCCAGACTGCGACTGTGATTGCATATGCGACCATTTTTTGAGAATGTGCGAGTTAAAATTTCATGTGGCAGTATTTGTGCGAGTGCATGGTCATGCACTCAGTTAAATTCTCGCATGCGCAGTAGCCCAGTACCTCCGTGACTCCTCATAGACATAAACAGAGAGAAGTAGCTCCGGCTACAATGTTCTTTCGCAAGACACAAGCAGTTCTATTTATTAACCGCTAGAGAGCAAATGTAAACACGTATTGCACACTGATGATGAAATGCGCTAATTAGGAATTCGGTAAATTTAGGAATTAAGCCATATTAAAATGAAAAGGTCAATAGCTAAATACTTTAAAAAGCAAATTTTGGAGGTCAAGGATGCTGAAGGAAAGGACAAGCCAACGAGCCAGCATACAGACACAACTGATGACGAAAGCACAGGTGCAGACAGGGAGGAACCGAGTGAGCAAAGGAAAAAGAAAAGGCACAACTTTCAGTAGCAATGGTTTAGACCAGTGGTCGCCAACCCGTCGATCACGATCGACTGGTAGATCGTTATCACTGTTCCAGTAGTAATCCAAAAATTACATTACATTTCTCCAGTGTCTGTACTGTAATATTTTGTATTTATTTTTCTGTTATTTTCGGGAGCTACTGGGACAGTGATAAAGGTAAATAGCCCACATCATGCCTGAGTCTGTCAACAAGAGACGCTGAAAACGGACGCAAAGAGGAGAAAATTCTGTAGCAGGAGCAGCTCACTGTTCACAATGCTCGAAATATAGGAAGAAAATATAGATACTGAATTGGGGTTAGGGTTATATGAATATATCTCTGAAGGGAACTTGCTGTCTTCAGAAAAGTTTCGATGGCAGTGGCATTTTATTTTCATCTTACCTCCGAATAAAGTAGCTATTTCTTTGTTTACAGCGGTAACAAAGGAAACGCTGTAGCACTGTTCTTCCATAAGCGCCACCTGGCGTCAGAGAGTGAATTTGCGTTGCATTCCTGTCTACTTTTGTTTCATGCTTTTTTTGGTGTGTAGCATATAATTTCACAAAGATAAAGTCTGACCGTTCTATTTTTGACCAATGTTTTGATATGATGAGTTAAAAGATTAATACATTTTGACAACATGAAGTCTTATGTCACTGTCTGACTTTTTACATCAGTGCAAAACTAGGGTATGCAGATTAAGACAACAATTCATCAGCATGCATTAATTAATACCATGTTGTAGCCAAAAAAAAAAAAGAAGAAAAAAAAAAGGTGTCACCAAATCATGTGCTGGTGCGATCAACTGAGAAAGTTTGTTGCATCAGTGCAACCAGTGGAAAAGTTAGTCAGGAGCCCTGATCCTAGGTAATGTCCCGATTATCTTGATGGTTCTACAGATTATCTAATCAGATTTTCCTGTGGAGTGATATGTGTTAAGAGTGACTGAATCTGCTCAGAAGAACGTCGGAGCCGCCCCGATTGCGAATCATGTTGAATATTTATGATAAGAAATCCTTATGTGTGGGGGGAACCCCAAGGACAAACGCACGCATGCTCTGGAGATTATCACATGAAACGAAATGATATCCAATCAGAAAGCGAGCTGACAGAAGACGGAAGCATAACAAATGCAGTCATGGTGCAGCACAAAGTTAAATGGATTTGGACAGCAGAGACAGCTTGTTGATTTGTGGCAACAGCACTAGTGTTTATACGTGTCCTGTAAAACATACCAAAATCATCAAAAACACTATCATTGCAATTTCTTCCTGCATATTGTCCGCCATGTTTATTCTCGAGAGATTTTGCGAGATTTCCCGTGTTCACAGTCAGGACTCTGGTTGAAAATCTGTTCGTGTGGTGCCCTGTCTTTGTCACATCACAGCAAACCACACACTATAGGAGCAAAATGGTTAAATCTTTTTTTGTCCTCATGTTTGTGGTCTCACATTTTGAAAATCTTTTAGTGTGCACCAAGCATTAGTTCACCCAAAATTGAAAATTCTGTCATTAATCACTCACCCTCATGTTGTTCCAAACCCATAAGACCTTCGTTCATCTTCAGAACATAAATTAAGACATTTTTGATGATATCCAAGAGGTATCTGACTCCTCCATAGACAGCAATTTAACCACCACTTTCAAGGTCCAGAAAGGTACTAAAGACATCGTTAAAATAGTCCACGTGACTGAAGTGGTTCAACTTAAATTTTATGAAGTGACGAGAATACTTTGTGAGCAAAAACAAAAATAACGACTGTATTCAACAATCTCTTTTCTTCTGCGTCATTCTCCAACGCTGTTTAAGTTTAACGCTTCCACGTTCTACGTCAGAACGCCAGCTCAGTATTGGCCGACGCCGTTCACGTGAGCAGCACGACACATGCGTGTGATGCTGATGCAGGAGCCAGCCAATAATTAGTCAGCACTAAACGTAAACTGGGAGCACTAAACGTAAACAGCATTGGAGAATGACACAGATTAAGGTTTAACCAAAATTAAGGTTGAATCCTGAATGGACATTTCGCATTATAAAAAGAAAAAAACGGTCTCTTCACTCAAATTGTTGCATTTTCAGTCAGCATTTGATATTCCTCCTTTTAAACGCTGAATTTACTGTTTATAGCAGTGTTTCCATGACTGTCCAAAGCAGGCAAATATGAGTACGCGATTGGTTGTGTGTTGCCAAACGTCTAGCTGTAACATTCTAACTTCGCAGCGTTTCACACTGTTCAAGTTTGGCACCTCAATGCATGGTTAACACCGCAAAAGAAGGGCTAACCCTGCACCAGAGCAGGGTTTCATAACTCCAGGTAAAAAGCGGTGTAAGCCCCGTTTCTAAATTACAAGTGTGAAATGTTCCTTTACCCTGGGTTAAAAGCGGACGTTTAGAATGACGATAACCTGGGGTTAAGTGCAGTGTGAAAAGCCCTCATGGGTCCCACAAACCCATGGGCCAGGCATGTGTAATTTCTTACAGACCCGAAACTGCGCAAAATAATGACTGGTTTCAAAGTCCCCCCCCACCACATCTCCCATTACTTGGACAAACAGATGTCATTGATGTCATTGATTGACCCAATGTCAGGCTACGCAAACAATGTGCAATACTTAAAGTGAAACAGAGCCACAGTGTTTAAATTAATCTAAAAAACTGCTTATGTAAAGTTCTCTCTGCACATTAAATGGGGATAGGAGAAAGTATTTTAACATTGTTTAAGTGTGCTGGAGCTAAGAACTTCTCCCAAACTTGATTTAGGGGAAGATTTACAGGATTTAGAAACCAAAATATTGCTTTTTAAAATAAAATAATGTTTTTTACTCTAATCACCATGAAACACAATTAAACTCTAACATTAGGATGTCAGCATATGTGTGGTTACCCTTTCAACATAAATACAAAAATTGCTGCATATTTTTCGAAGTTTTTATGTTCAGAAACATAAAAGATTCTGCGGGCTGCATTGGCCCAGCAACCAAGGGAGTGAGTCCTGGTCTCTGCATTCCTTTACAGACAGCGGAAAGAGAAGCACAGGGGTCTCTGGGTCACTATTTCAGGGTGAACCCACCCACTCTCCAGCCCAAGAGCGTGGAAAAATCTGCTTTCATGCAAGGGGTCTAATTTGAATACCATCTGGTGGATAGTTGAATAGAGGTAACCAAGCCTCTAAAATGAGGCAAGAAAGGATGACAACAGAAAAAAGGGCAAGGTCAGGAAATAAGAGCACCATGGGGGGAGAGATTTGGCACAGAGAGAGGGGGAGCATCCCCCAAAGAGTTGATGGGTAGAGTTAAGGGGGAGAGGATGCTTGAAAAACACGGATGTTTGTTCAAGACCATAAAGGAAAAGTAAGTTGCCAAATAAATGAGAACATGGAATAAAATGCTTGAAGCAAGCAAAATAAAAGAAACTTGTTTCTGGTGGAGTGGACAAACAGACAGCCAGTGTCAATTTATATTTCAAACTCAGAAAAATAAATGGTTCTGGACATAATAGACACCGCATGCACTCTGTTGAAAGAAAGACAGGAACACACCAGTCTCCAGGTCTGACACCAGACTGTGAATGGTGAAATTAGTTTGGTAAAATAATAATCAAATTGACTATAATTCTGGATTAGCACCAGGCATACTCAGAAAATAAAAAGCTCTTATATTAATCAGTTCTGCATGGACTTACATAAGTTTTACATCTGTACAAACAATGCCCAGGGACGAAAAAAAAAAAAATACAAAAAGATAGTTCACTGAATACTCTATGAACTTTTGTGACAACATGCCCTATGCTGTCACAATATATGGTGTAAGCTGTCACAAATTGAGCCTGTTATTAATCAAAATTTAAACAATTACAAAAAGTGACCATGAAATTACCACACACTAGCCAAATATGAGTGCTTTTAGGGCAGTGGTGGGTAATTCTGGGCAATTCATCTGCCTGCCACAATGACCAGCAGCTTGCAAGACATTTAAAATTGGTATTTGACAAGAAATGCCAATGGCTTAGATGCAAAAATTGCCGCATGAAGAAATTTGATTATATTGTGATGTACAGATGAAACTATTAGTTAGCAAGTCTGATTGTTTGGATGTTCAGTGGTGCTCTGCTGCTTGTGCGAGAGAGCTTTTCATAGAACTTGTAGGCCTATGCAAGGAGTTTTGTCCTAGGTTCTTTCTGACACTGTCCAACTTCAAATATTGAGGCTAAAATTGTTTGTTAATGCAACCTAAACTAGGTTCCAAAAACAACACTTTAAGAGCTGTTTGTGGCTGACGGGTTCATTTTTGTCCACTATAGATGTCTCTTGCCTCAGTTTATTCCAGTGTAGTTTTACCTAACAAATAAAAAAAGAAAAGAAAAAAAATATATGATATGATATGATACACAATTAAACCATTTCCTAATGAATGCCGTCTTGAACTAGGTGTTGAAAACCAACATACAAAACAAATATACTTGGATACAATATTTTCTTTTTTATCTTGGTCTAACCCTCCGGACACTGAACAAAGTAAAAATTAAGGATGGAATTAACATGTATTTAATGTCATACATGACATCACAGACAACTAAAGGAAAAGTAAAATATACTATAATGAAACGATTAAAATGAACGTGAATACTGGACCATAAATTAAATAAACATTTTATTTGCTAAATGAATTTCAACACATACATTCCAGTATCTTTTTCCAGTGCAAGAAGTCTTTTTAACTGTCTTACTCTTCTTGCTTTGCATAAACCATGAATAAATTTCAGTGTGACGAACACAGGTTCTCTTACATTTGCCTGTCAAGATAACTCAAGAACATGCGTCTAAAATGTCATGGCAGTGCATTAGATAAGGTGCTTACTGCTGCAGATCACACACTCCTGCACAAAATAATGCTTTGGATTATGAAAGACAACCAGTGAAAGTTTTGAGTAATGGGATGCTGAAAACTTGGAGTCAGATAACTGACTCAATAAGAGTAAGAGCAGCTGGCATTTCAAGCTTTATTCTGATGATTTAGCTTTAACTTAAATTAATTTCATTTTTTTTCCAAAAAGTGACCAAGCAATGTGATGTAGAAAAATATATTAAAAAGCATGAAAACAATATTACATCAAAACTAGGAATGTGCGATATATCGGCCACCATATCTCGGCCAAAATTTGTTCATTTTTAGTGTTATGGCTATCGGCCCGATAAGAAAATTAGGCCAATATATTAAAGCTGATAAATAATGGACTATTTCCTCCAGATGATACACTTCAGATGTGCACTGCTCGCTATGATGATTTTGAATTGCTTGAAATATGATTGGAAAATACAGTGAAGTGCAACCTGTGCAGCGCAAGTCTGTCATATAGGCTACATAAAATTATGAGAACACTACTGTAAAACAATATTGCGAATTCTTTGTCCATCCGTGTTTTACTGTGTTGTTATGGGATAAGCACATCCACAACAGTTACACCTTTATGACTAGCAGAGTCTAGTTCGCTTGTGCATTCGTAGCATTTTACATTGTTACGACAGCAGGTTGCGGCAAGAGTAAGTCATCATTAGACTGTTCATTCAACTAATACACTTAAAAATGCAGATTCATTTATGAATGAAACAAGTTGTTGAGATTAACTCAAAGAGCAATGTAAAACATTTGACCTTCTATTTGTTCCCCACTAAATGTTTTTTTTTTTTTTTTTTCACTAAATGTTCAGATTAGGGATGGGCATTTTTGGCAATTTTTCATTTCGATCATCGAGAGGTTTCAAAACCTTTTTTTTTATACAGTGTGTTCAGGGGAAAGGCAGCTAGTGGATAGTGAGGAGATGTTTGCTGTATGTGACAAAAAATGTTTTGGCCTAAAAACGTGTGACATCGCTTAGAGCGCCTTTAAGTGATTCCATAAATTGCCTCCGCGTTTTCGAAGCCATGCGAATTATGCCACTGAACAAATAAGACGAAAAATGCACTGCTGCATTATTATAACATCAGTATTTTTATTTATTTATTTTTTTAAAGAAACATCTAAAAAGCAATATGACCGTCTCAAATAACTGTCAATATTGGGCATTGCATTTGAGCATGAAACTAAACACTGATATGCAGCGCATTTAGGATCTTAATAAACGTTGATATCCTGACCCAACGCATCCTATATTAGATTAATCAGATGTAGCTATTACAACTGTCATCTGCAAAAGGTTTTCGAATGCAAACGTGAGCTTGACCGAAAGTGTAACTCCGATTGTGCTGTAAAAAGTGTCACTAATATTTCAGCAATATTTTGGATTCCTTTTGCACTTTCTGATCAACCAAAATGTTATTTTACAGTATGAAAATCACTGATGATTACTGCTAAATTAATTATGAATAGAATTTAAAGGATATTTTCAGCACAAGATAAAAGCTTGGCGCTGCACAGCTTGCATTGAACTGTATTTCTATCTTGTCAAAGTGAAACTAGACATCACTACATGACTTCGAGGCCATTCTCTCTCTTCTCACGTCTTTCACGCCCTATAACCAGGAGAAAAAAAACAAAAAACATTTCGATCATCGTTTACATGATCGATCGACGCTGTCACGGTCGAGTACTCGAGTATTCGGTCGCTGTTGCACATCCATAGTTCAGATTTTATAAAATTGTGCATTTATGTATTTTTCTAGAATAACTTTTGCTACTGAATTATCCACTAACCTAATTTATAATTAGCAATTTTGCCATAGACTACGAATATAGATTGGGTGGGGAGATTTAACCAGGGGCAAATGGAAATTTTTCCCTGTACATGTATATGTATGTATACACATACATACATATACAGGTCCTTCTCAAAAAATTAGCATATTGTGATAAAGTTCATTATTTTCCATAATGTAATGATAAAAATTTAACTTTCATATATTTTAGATTCATTGCACACCAACTGAAATATTTCAGGTCTTTTATTGTTTTAATACTGATGATTTTGGCATACAGCTCATGAAAACCCAAAATTCCTATCTCAAAAAATTAGCATATCATGAAAAGGTTCTCTAAACGAGCTATTAACCTAATCATCTGAATCAACTAATTAACTCTAAACACCTGCAAAAGATTCCTGAGGCTTTTAAAAACTCCCAGCCTGGTTCATTACTCAAAACCGCAATCATGGGTAAGACTGCCGACCTGACTGCTGTCCAGAAGGCCATCATTGACACCCTCAAGCGAGAGGGTAAGACACAGAAAGAAATTTCTGAACGAATAGGCTGTTCCCAGAGTGCTGTATCAAGGCACCTCAGTGGGAAGTCTGTGGGAAGGAAAAAGTGTGGCAAAAAACGCTGCACAACGAGAAGAGGTGACCGGACCCTGAGGAAGATTGTGGAGAAGGACCGATTCCAGACCTTGGGGGACCTGCGGAAGCAGTGGACTGAGTCTGGAGTAGAAACATCCAGAGCCACCGTGCACAGGCGTGTGCAGGAAATGGGCTACAGGTGCCGCATTCCCCAGGTCAAGCCACTTTTGAACCAGAAACAGCGGCAGAAGCGCCTGACCTGGGCTACAGAGAAGCAGCACTGGACTGTTGCTCAGTGGTCCAAAGTCATTCGGAAATCAAGGTGCCAGAGTCTGGAGGAAGACTGGGGAGAAGGAAATGCCAAAATGCCTGAAGTCCAGTGTCAAGTTCCCACAGTCAGTGATGGTCTGGGGTGCCATGTCAGCTGCTGGTGTTGGTCCACTGTGTTTTATCAAGGGCAGGGTCAATGCAGCTAGCTATCAGGAGATTTTGGAGCACTTCATGCTTCCATCTGCTGAAAAGCTTTATGAGATGAAGATTTTGTTTTTCAGCACGACCTGGCACCAGCTCACAGTGCCAAAACCACTGGTAAATGGTTTACTGACCATGGTATTACTGTGCTCAATTGGCCTGCCAACTCTCCTGACCTGAACCCCATAGAGAATCTGTGGGATATTGTGAAGAGAAAGTTGAGAGACGCAAGACCCAACACTCTGGATGAGCTTAAGGCCGCTATCGAAGCATCCTGGGCCTCCATAACACCTCAGCAGTGCCACAGGCTGATTGCCTCCATGCCACGCCGCATTGAAGCAGTCATTTCTGCAAAAGGATTCCCGACCAAGTATTGAGTGCATAACTGAACATAATTATTTGAAGGTTGACTTTTTTTGTATTAAAAACACTTTTCTTTTATTGGTCGGATGAAATATGCTAATTTTTTGAGATAGGAATTTTGGGTTTTCATGAGCTGTATGCCAAAATCATCAGTATTAAAACAATAAAAGACCTGAAATATTTCAGTTGGTGTGCAATGAATCTAAAATATATGAAAGTTTAATTTTTATCATTACATTATGGAAAATAATGAACTTTATCACAATATGCTAAATTTTTGAGAAGGACCTGTATATATATCTTCTAGCAGACCAATCACAGCACTTGCGGTCTGCATAGAATGACGCCTTAAATTTTTTGAGAGGTGATTATCAGGCTGCGCCATAGGCTATGTGTGCTACACAGTCTATGACGTAGCTACGGCGTAGGTTCGACGCAGAAGTATAAACACAATAGCCTGTGCATGGTACTTCATTTTTAATAACATGAGATTTTGGACAAATGACAGAAAAAAAGTGAGCACCCATCATAGCCACAGTAAACTTTATAACCTGATGAAAATGTAACATGATGCACTTACTGCCACAAATATGGCCGTCGGCAGACAAAATATGTATGTCCGAAATTCGCTGGTCAAGAACCTTTTTGGTTTGATTTTGGTAAAATGTTAATAATCTAATGACACATGCAAGTTTCTGACAATATATAAAGCAACAATATCAACTTTGACAATGCAGTGTTTAATGATAAAAAAAGAAAAGAAAAAAAAAGTTCTTTCCATTTTCTGAAAAGTAGCATTTTTGGGGATACGAGGTTTCCACCCGACAGCGATGAGCAATTGAGTATTAAAACCTTTGCACACTTGCACACAATTGGGTTAGATCAGGGGTGTCATACCCAGTTCCTGGAGGGCCGCAGCCCTGCAGAGTTAAGTTCTAACACACATACCTGTAGTTTTCAAATTAGCCTTAAGGACTTGATTAGCTGAATCAGGTGTTTAATTTGGGTTGAAGCTAAACTTTGCAGGGCTGTGGCCCTTTCAGGAACTGAGTTTGACACCTGTGGGTTAGATGCAGTGAACAATGAAATCCTGAAACAATCACTCTGGTAACTAAACTCCCTTTAAACTAAGTCCGTTATAGGCAATGGGCATAGAATTCTACTTAAATGAAAAAATTTGTGTCAAGACTGTTTCAATAATCAACAATAATTTTCAATTTCAATCAGCAATAAAATCTGACAACAATGGCATCATACAGTTTGATGCTTTAGCTAAAATCTCACTTGCACTAAGTATTTTTCAGACTGGTTCACCCAACTTTCCCTCACATTCTAGGAGTAAACAAACAGGCAATGCTTCTATCAAAAACACAATTGGGTTCCTTTAACTGAAAGTAGGGACTTGCATTCTCTAAGCCACAATATTAAGCACTACAATTTTTCGAGTGTTTCCTCTCCTCCTCAAACTATATCTGGTAAGACATCCTCTTATAGGGAGTGAGGAAGGGGACAAAAGTGCATAGGTTGTAGCTGAACTACAGTGTGGCTGTAGATCCACTAGGTTCAGCTGGAGGCTTTAAAATATCAGTCATCTATTTCCACAGCCCCCAAATGGCATGCTCCAACCAGAAACTTTAGCTGTGTCTCACTTCGAAGGTCGCATTCGAAGGTTGCATACGTCATTGAGGCTGTATTGTTTCAGAAAAGTAGGACACTCCGAAACACGACCTTCGAATGCGTC
The DNA here is from genome assembly GCA_003731715.1 of Anabarilius grahami. Taxonomy (NCBI): domain Eukaryota; kingdom Metazoa; phylum Chordata; class Actinopteri; order Cypriniformes; family Xenocyprididae; genus Anabarilius; species Anabarilius grahami. The sequence continues at coordinate 2,990,433 of RJVU01029436.1, forward strand.
CTTCTTTCAGAAGAATTCGGAGGATGCATGAGGTGTATCCTTCGCTGCTGCAGAGAGCCCACAATTCTTTGCGTCGCTGTTAACAACCGTCATTTATTTGAAAAAAATAAAAAATAAATGGCGGCGTCGCCAAATGTACATACAAGCGATGTGTTTAGATGCAAGTAGTTTCATGCTTGTTTTTGTTTTAAACTTTGTTCTTAATATCCTCCTTTGTCTCTGTAACAGATATCAGTTGTACATAAGCCAGCTCCTCAAGCATTAACCAAAATAAAACAATACATTTTCTTTTCAAATTACTTTACAAATGTATTAATAATTTTCATTCATTTGCTGAGCGCGCAACGAGGCTGCCGTGAACACGTTGGCATAGCAACGATATACTTCCTGTTTCCTTTCCTGCCTGTGTGTCCTACGTAGGACGTCTCATTTAATTCTGGCTAAGGACACTCCATATACCGCATCCTTCGCAGGATGCGTCCTCTTAAGGATGCAGCCTTCAAAATTAAATGAAATGAGACACAGCTTTTGACATGTACCACTCAAAAATGAGAAGAGCAGAAGGTTGCTCAGGTGACACCCATAAACCGTTTGATTCTACTGGTCTTCACACCACTCGATTCTCATTCAGTCATAGATTTACCATCCATAATCTAGTTTTCCACTGGAGCAGTTACCTGAGTATTTCCTTGTATTACATGCACTGAATGGAATTTCCAGACAAATGCTCTTTACACTCACTGAACTAACCTTGAAAATACATCACTGCAGTGGAAAAACGAGTATTAAGGCTATTGTGCAAGTTTGAAGTTGAAGTTTGCAAACCGTTATTGAATCCCTTCAGTTTCTTCAGACTACATGGTCACAGTATGACCAGGATTAGAGTGCAGAGTAATAATTTTGTGTGACCCATAACAATTTCTATTAATAGCAAGCTTGTCCTTAAAACTTTGGCCTCCAGTGTGATGAACACAAATGGAAACAGGCCATTGTATAAGTCCCTCTTAGTTACTAAACAGACCATAGCAAAACATAACACAACCACTATTTGCAGAGCGCTTTAAAGTGATCTGTCTTGATCTTTCACTTAAAGAAATAGACATGACAACAGACCACTTAAATGACACTTAAGACCAGAACCTGTGCTCTAAAGGTCGTATAAATCACCAAGACCAGCATGAGTTTATCCAAGAACAATATATGTACTGACACATATCCACGTCCACATCTTCTCTCATATTGGTTGTTGCTCGCCAAAGCTGCTGTTCATTTGCATATAGTTAAACATCTCAACTTTCTCAAGTCGCTGGACATGATCACATCTAGTCAACAAGAGATTTCAGGAAAGACAATTAAATTAAAAACAGCACTAGAGATCGACCGATATATCGATTTACCGATACTTTCCCTGATATTTAAGCATTTTACCATAATCGGATATCAGTTTTGTAATATCGGATTTACCGATAAACGGCGCCATCTTGTGGGTGTTTTGAGAATTGCGCACAGGAACGGCATTACAGCGCATCTGAGGGGAGACGAGACAACGGCGTGCACAGGTAAAGTATACTTACCTGCTTTGCTGTAAGTAGTAAACTTTATTTAACATAACAGCGATTAATGCACAAATTAGATGTTGCACAAATTAGATGTTACATAAATGCCTGAAATTTAGCTAGTTTATGCAGCTTGTCTCTAAGAAATAGAGACAAGCTCACAGAGTCACGTAAGATAATCCGTCAAGTCCTGTCCAAATAAAGATGTAACTTTACATGAATTAAATAATACAGCCATGAATGAGCACATGTTGGAAATGAAAGCGCTGAATTTAACTCTCTCTCTGTTGTCTATGCTCATCATTAGTCTCATGAAGTCGTCTGCATTTTGCTGTTCACTCAGCAGGTTGATGCTCAGGAAATGCTCAGGAAATGCTCCTCCAGCACGGCCACCGCATGTAACTTTTAATAAGATTCACTTGTTTAAAACACAGTAATTATATAAACATTTACTATATAACCATTAATTCGCTAATAAACATCCAAGTAAATGCAGCTCTACGGAAATTTTTTATTATCTCAGTGAGCAATCGCAGTTTGAATATAGTTCTGTGAAAATGCATAGATAAACAGCGCTTTGTCAGCAGATATTTCATAATCTAGATTGACAAAAACATTATTAATAATTCATAACATACCAGTTGAGAAATGCAATAAAATACGATGTTTTGTTTGTTATATTCCAATATTCCAGAGAATATTATTCAGTTATTTAACATTATCCAGCGAATTATTCCTCACTCTTTAGCCTATTAAACAGCTTATAAATCTACTAAAAACTAAAGTTTAAAATGAAGTATTACATTTCTGCAAAGTTGACTCCTGTCTTTAATTTATTTTCTCCATTTGAAAACATTAGACATTCTACATTAATTTTGCTTATTGTTAACATTAGTGTTGCTGCTGATGCTTTTTATAAATAAAATGATTTTTTGTAATATGAAGATTAAAATTAACAAAATGTATTGGTGTATAAATAAGATTTGTTTTCTATGCAAGGAGGGAGTGATTGTTATAAATAAAATGGTTTGTTCAGTTCAGTGGTGTTGTAATCGTGTCAAAAACAGAAGTATAACAGTAAATAAATACTGGTTCTGCATATCGGTTATCGGGCACATAAACAAATTATCTTTAAAAAAAAAGAAAGGCATAAATGTGTTATGAAGGGCATAACAGACCATCACAGAAACAGATGAAAACACACCTCTTCTGAAAGCACTTCACTAATTAACAATCATAAAAGGCATTTACAATAACTCAAATTTATGTTTTGTTGGTACTAAACTAGCTTATTCTTAGCTTAAGTCCCCCTGCAGTCATTTGATCTCTTCTTTGATATGACATATTTAACAAAAAAAATTCCTATGAAAATAATTTCTTCATGCCTTAAAACAGCATGAATTATAGAGAAATCACAGACATGTTTGATGATCTCTTGAACACAGTGGCCCATCAGAGAGTTTAATTTAGTCAGAATCCACTAGCCGCTTAAAATGCTTTTGTTCAGTGCCGAGTTCTTCACGCTCACAAATCCGCTCATTAACAGTGTAGACATTAAGTAAATAAGAGATTCATTGTGCAGTGTAGACAACTTGATTATAACAGAATTTCTATAACAAAGATCGCAAACTGAGATGAGTGATTGTAAAGGGAGCGGTCTTTCTACACTAAAAAATGCTGGGTTAAAAACAACCCAGCATTTGGGTTGAAAATGGACAAACCCAGCGATTGGGTTGTTTTAACCCACCGGCTGGGTTAAATGTTTGCCCAACCTGCTGGGTAGTTTTATTTAACCCAAATATTGTTTAAAAATTACTGTATTTCTTGCTTAAAATGAACCCAAAATATGTTGGAAATTAACATTTATTAATATGTTTAATAAACAAACATTTATTAATACTTTTTTTGAATAATATTTAAACAATAAACATTTATTAAATTGCTTATTAATAAATGCTCATCTTTTTGATTATTATTGTTGCCTCTAGTAATTATGAGTCTGATTTTTAATTTCCAACCTATTTTGGGTTCATTTTAAGCCAGACATATAGTAATTTGTAAACAATTGTTGGGTTAAATAAAACTACCCAGCAGGTTGGTCAAAACAACCCAATCGCTGGGTTTGTCCATTTTCAACCCAACTTGGGTTGTTTTTAATCCAGCATTTTTTAGAGTGTAGGTTATATATATAATCCATTCAGAATTTGAATAAAAGTCAACAACGGTTATCGATATGGTTAGCCTTTGGCTTGACTACATTAGCAAATAGCTAAATAATGTGTTGCTAAAGTTACACAAACCATGTTCCCGTTCGCCATCTCAGAGTCACACAGCTGCCTTCTAAAAACCATGTTTTTGGACTTTCTTTGGTACACTGCAGATTTAAAGAGAAAAATTGTTCGGCAATGGTGTTGACTGATGAATTTGCACGTGGTTTGTCTTAAATATCAAAGTACCCCTGTGGTGAAAATCAAGTTTTTAATGTTGTTTATATGTCTATGTGGTGTTTTTAATATGCTTTAAGACAAACCTTGTGCAAATTCATAAGTCAAAACCATTGCTGAATATTTAAAAAAAAAAACTGCAGTGATCTAAAGACAGTCTCAAAAACACGGTTTGAAATCACTGTTGTTTGTGACGTCACAAACTACATTTGTAACCAATCATGTCAACGTGCAGGCAGGCTTTAGCATATCATTAACTATGACCGCTCTGAAGGAGGGGAGTCTCAAGAGAAGTCAGGTTATCCTGGTATATTTTTCTGTAGATATGAAAAATCGGGTAGATTTAGCAATATAGTGGGTGTATGATGTATATTACAATGTTATGATGAACTATAGGTCTTTCCCACTGACGTTCTGAGTTGTTCAAAGCCTTTCTAAGGATACTGATTTTTAGAAGGCAGATGTCTGACTCTGAGATGAAGAACGGGAACATGGTTTGTGTAACATTAGCAACATATTATTAGCAACTGTTTGATAATGTAGTCAAGCAAAAGGATAATCATATTAATTACCGTCATACGTCCGTCGTTGTAAAAAGCGATACCATTTGTGGTGTGCACAAATAGTCGAATATTCGATCTGTAATTAATATTCGAAAAATAAAAATACTATTTGAATTTTACCGTGTTGCTTTGCTTGCCGTAAATGCAGTGAATCCATTATAAATAATAAGCACTAAACTTGCAGTTATAACCAAATGCACTGAGTGGCACTGTGGAGCGTGTTTAACAAGTTTATTGTATTTGATCATCACAAAATGTTGTCGCCTGCCTCGCGAAGTTTGGAATTACTTAGATGATAATGATCTTACAAAATGGAATTACTTTTGATCAAATGAATTAATGAAACCGCCACCATAAGGAGAAAGCACATGAAATACAAACACCCGTCAATGAGGAAAGACAGCTGTCCATCACTGCATTCACGACAGGATAGCGCAGCTGTACCCCGAGTGAGCCGAGAAGATAACTTATCTGATAGCAAAATTATCTCGAGACATAAACTTCCTTTAAGGTTCGTTGGGGGAGACATGTTTACGAACAGAAAACACAAAGTGTTGTTAGAAACATCGCTTAGCACACCGTTATCTTTGTGTCTCTGCAACGTCTGTCAGCACAGTGCGTTTTCTCACCCGAGCATATGGATATTATTGTTTCTCAACATGAACATGTCAAACAATATAAACACGATAACCATTATGCTGACTCAAATGTATATGTACGTTCTGTACGATAACTGGCGCTGTCTGATTTATTAGCGTTTTTCCTGTTCGCGCTGCTTGAGCTTAAATGCTTTTGTTCTTTATTTTATTTTTGTTTACTCACATTGTTTAATGCTTTGAACTAAAAGAAAACCTTAAAATATAACATAAGCTTGTTGTGTATATTGCCTAATTGTATGCTTGTTAAGAAATGGTTACAAAATCTTGATGAATAATTTCTCGTTTAACGTCATTTAAATAAAGGAATATTCGAATATTTGTTTTTTACAATCCCAAATATTCGAATAAAATATTTTTGAAAAATGCCCATCCCTAATACCATTGTGCAGCATTTACATCAGTAAGTTGACCGAGTGGATCTCTGAGCTTGTGTGAGTGAGTGGAGGCGGGGCTAATTAGCATATTCATAGATCCGTGTATACTTAATGAAGCAAGGGTGTAGAGTTACATTCAAGCTATTTTAAGGCATGAAGAAATTTCTCACAGTTATTTATTATTTTTTTTTAAATATGTGATTTTGGTGATCAAAGATGAGTTTTAAGGGATAAAATTATTGACTACGGGGGATTTTAAAAACACCACAAAGACATTAAAAAAAACCTTGATTTTCACCACAGGGAGTCAGGCATTGTTTACTATGAAGCTCAAACGTTCTATGTAACACACGAGAACAAACCTCATTGGTTACGCAGCACATTTGAGCTTCTGCAAGAGGTTTGGTTGAGCTTGTTTATGTTCGCTGATCAATGTTTTTATGTGAGGAAAAGCATAAATTAAATCTGTTCAAGAAAATTTGGACTAACCCACTCAATTCATTTGGATTCGTTTTACGATCTCTTTGTGAACTATTTAAAGTATCAAAGTTTTAATTGAGTAGGCTGTCTACAGAGGGACAGAAAGTGCTCAGATTTTATCAAAAAGATCTTCATTTGTGTTCTGAAGATGAACAAATGTCTCACGGGTTTGAAACTAAATGAGGGTGAGTAATTAATGACAGAATTTTCATTTTTGGGTGAACTAACTCTTTAAGAAAAAGTATTCTCGTTGCTTCATACCTGAACCACTGTAGTCACATGGACTATTTTAACGATGTCTTTACTACTTTTCTGAACCTTAAATGTGGTAATTACGTTCCTTTCTATGGGGGATAAAGAAACCTCTTGGATTTCATCAAAACTATCTTAAATTTCGCTCCAAAGATGAACGAAGGTCTTACAGGTTAACAACATGAGGGTGTTTTTTTCATGAGTAATTAGTAACAAAAATTTCATTTTTGGTTGAACTAACCCTTTAACATAATAGCTATGTCAATGCAACTGGCCCCTGATGTCAAAATCGATGTGAATTAAGTCTTAGAGTATTAATGTAAACACACCTATCACTTATGATGTCACTGTTGGTGACTTGACTATGTGATGTGTTTCTTTATCTTTCATTTTATTACTAATTTTTCACTTCATCTTTTTATAAACAAAGTTACCTTACAAACATTTAAAGGCTACATGCTGTTTACATGTATTATTTATAATGTATTATTGTAGGTATTATTTAATATCATAAACTTTTAATTTTATTTATTTATTTTTCAAATAGTTAAAATAATTCCAACAGTTTTTGCTACGGTACCGAAATTAGTACCAAGAACCATAACATTTTCAGACTACTGGAATTTTGGTACCGTGACAACCCTAGTGCAATGTGTATGTTCATGCTTCTTTGGAAGTAGCCAATTATTTCATATTCAGATGGCTAAACGATATTTCCCAAGATAGAAATAAACATGCATTGGACAGTGTGATTCATTGTCTAAAATAAGTCTTTATGATAACTTGATTGTTGAGTTTTAGAGTCAGTTATTAGACTTAAGATCTTTTACTAAGAATAAGACCACAAAAAAAACACAAAGAATATTCAAGGAAACTCATAGTGAGTGTCTGGCTTGCACTGCTGGTAGTTTAGCCATCGATCTATATTCAAATGAGTGAAACAGAGGTGCAGGACCAACCAAGATGTCACTTTGTTACATAAAATTGTTAAAGTCTAAAAAGTATAAAATAGTTACATGCAAACTATTTGAGCTGGGTTCATTTCTATTATTATAAAGAGCAAATTAGATAATTTTGGCATTGATATTTGACATCATGCACAGAAACTCAATGATTCCCACAATGGACACGCTTACAGCATTTTAGAATGAACCACTGAGTGCCCATTTCCTTGGACACCTGCTATGGAGATGTGGGAGACTGTTGAGGTGTGCAGGTTGTACAGTCGTGGACGCACATAGGTTTATATGAAAGTGTGTGGGCAGCTGCACTCCTACGAGTATTTCAGTTCTCTTCCTCACGGCAGAGACGACCGTCACGACTTTGCCCACTCACACAGCAGAACCTCCTATTTCATATAGGCAGGCAGGGAGGGAAGCAGAGATGCGATGGATGCATTTGTTACAGTGTTGCTGTTCATCATGTGGAGCCTAACCAACCCCCCACCACACCTTACCCAGAGTGCAGATGGTCACGAAACAATGAAAGAATGAGTGATTCATCCCTCTGCAGTGGGTCTATTCTGTCAACAGAGCCGCGTGGGTGATTCCTTTTACAATTCAATTCAGATGAACGCACATGGACAGGCATGTTAAACACTGTTGATGACTTCTGGATTTGAACATCTTGGGTGCTTCTCAATCTATGCCCTAGTGTTGTCACGATACTGGAATTACTAACCTTGATACGATACCTAAAAAATATAGATATTTGATACCATGGGGAAAACTGCCATATAGATATATTTATTATCATAATTTTTTGATAACTTAAGTAACTTTGTTGCAATAGCTTAAAGCAAAGGGAGGCTTTATTTGAAACTTTGTTTCTCTTTTGTTCTCTGATTAACACGACAGACAGCAGCAGGTATATTAGGCTGCTGTAACTTTAAGAGCTTAGGCACGGATCCAATATACTGTTACACAACATGCATTTCTTTCTCAATTATTTACGTTCTGAAACTGACTGTTTTCCTGAATACTTGCCAAGACAGGAATTTTGAAAATATTGTGTGTATTTGACCGTTTAAGCACAATAAGCCACAAAAAAGAACTAAATTTGGTACTCACAAGCTGTTTGAGGCGTCTTTACGTGCACGCCACTTGTGTGGATCAGTGGTGCACGTGCTTTTGGTATGTGCGTGAAACCGGAGAAAGAGAGAAGAAGAGAGGTCAAGAACACGCAGCTGGTATTAATGTAGCGATATTGCAGAAAAGGATTATTTGAACTGTTTCAGTATATTATATACATTTTTATCTGTAATCTTTACATTATTTCCATAACAAAACATTGAAACATTTCTTCAATTAATTTTGCTCTCAGAATGCACCAGATTTATGCATTTAAATTTAAAATGTACAAAATTTTCCTCCGGGGAGCATGCCCCCCGACCCCCTAGAGGAACCGATGTCCACCCACCACAGTCTCACAAAATCCTGTGGGAAACACTGTATTTACATTTTAAAGTGGCCTTTTATTGTGGCCAGCCTAAGGCACACCTGTGCAATAATCATGCTGTATAATCAGCATCTAGATATGCCACACCTGTGAGGTAGATGGATTATCTCGGCAAAGGAGAAGTGCTCACTAACAGATTTAGACAGATTTGTGAACAATATTTGAGAGAAATAGGCCTTGTGTACATAGAAAAAGTCTTAGATCTTTGAGTTCAGCTCATGAAAAATGGGGGCAAAAAACAAAAGTGTTGTGTTTATAATTTTGTTCAGTGTAGCATATGCCATTGAACAAATATGACGAAAAAAAGCACTGCTGCATTATTATAACAAGTATTTTTATTTTTTTTAAAGAAACATCTAGCCTAAAAGCAATCTCCATTTCTCCAAACAGAAAACGTGCGCGGTGTTAAACGCGAGTTTTTAAATTTAGTGCCGTTAAAATGAATTTGCGTTAACGCGTTATTAGCGCATTCATTTTGACAGCCATAATATATATTGAAATATCGATAATTTTGACACTATGCCCACGTGTGGCAAATTATTTTGAGAGAATTTGCTCAAATGTCATTTAAATGTCATTTTTCTCTGTAAGTGCCATTCTGGAGTTGAGACAGTAATAGGCGTCTAATATAAAAGGTTCCTATCAAATCCAGGATTGCAGAAATCATTACGTAAGATTTTTTTGGTCAGAGTGTGAGGAATAGCCTACAACATTAACCTGACCAAATGGTTTTAGTCTCTGCCAATCAGCCTCCTCAGCAGTAGATTACATGGATATAATATCTTAGCAGACTTTGTCCGCAGGGGGAAAAAAAAAAAAGCATTAATACAATGTTAATACTGTTTTTTTCAGACATTGGCAGAATAGGGTTACACGTCTTTCCTCGTGCCATATTTTTTAGTTCAAAACACCACAAAATAAGGAACATTTATTAGCAGATTTTTTTCAGGTTTGCTAGAGAGTGAGATTTTTCAATCTTGGGAAAAAAATGACTGAATGGACAAAACTAATGATGAATTTATGATGAAGTATGAATGTAACAGGGGGTGTGAATATGTGAGCCAATGTATTTGGCATTAATGGAGGAAATGCATCCAGTACTTCAAAAATGTGGGAGGAAAGAGAAGCTGTAGTGGTTTAACATAATGGACAAGGTTGGCGGTTTTACACCGTCATTGCTGGTCTCTGTTGCAGGTCAGTGTTTCTTTGTCAGGTCTTATATAACAGCTCTGCAGATTTAAATGGAACTTTCATAAACAATTCTTAAAAAAACAAGCCCTATTTTCTAGATATTTGATAGTATCCCAAACTGGTTTAACAGGTTGATTTCACAGTAAGTCATTTCATTATCACGTAAGATGATATTTTATTTAATGTATTCAGGAAACAGTGCTCTGCTGACACCCAATACAAGAATCTAAAACGTACTCCAGAATTTTAAAGTCAAATCAGTGTAGCTAATATAGGTTTAACACATATATATTATATATATATATATATAGTCCTTACTCTTAGTTTAAGGACCTTTGCCAAAAGCATGCTTCTGTTATGCCCAAGGACTCTTTCGCCATCTCAGGAGGGTAAAGCCAGAATCTATCTTATGCGGTGTGTGAAGTCAGGGCTGTCAACAGCACTTAGTTACCCCTCTCAACTCTGTCTCAACAGTGTGTCACGCTAGCGTCACCACACTGCTGACATCACTCATCACAGAGTAACAGTGAAAAGGCAAATTTTGATCAACACAGCTGAAATCAATTTGAAGTTACACTCCTATCAAACTTCTCATGAACATATTACATAACTCATGAAACTTTTCCTGTTGAAACGGTCCAAAAAATGAAAAACATTTAAAACACTTTAAGGGAGTTGCCAAAGTCATTAACATTTCTTACTACAGACTGTTTCAAAACAGCTCAGCTTCACAAAACAACCCACATCACTCAAGTATATGCTGCATCATGAATGAACAATAATAATTAAACTGGAAAGTGTTTAATACAAAGTCTAAACTAGGACTGCACCATCAATTGAAACAAATTGCAATTATGCTGTTGTGATTAATGCAAAAACAAAATGAACACACAGACTGTAAAAAATGATGGATAGTGCGTCTCTGATTCTTTCCACTGTAGAATAAACAAAGTCAAAATATCCCAGAAACGGCCGTTGCCGCTTACGTCATTCAAATCCCAAGCACAGCTGTCAATCATGATGTTACACCCTGTTTTTATAGCATCAAATAACTAAAACAAAACTTATTGGAAAAACTAACGTTTGAAGTGTAATTGGATTTTTTTAGTTTCCATTCAATTACATGGAGAGGGTGGGGTTTATGACCTATACTGCAGCCAGCCACCAGGCGGCAATCGAAACGCACTGGCTTCACTTTTTAGGCCGTGCGTGGCACACTTGATATCCCAACGCATCCTATATTTGATTATTTAGATGTAGCTATTACAACTTTCAACTGCAAAAAGTTCGCGAATGCAAACGTGAGCTTGACCAAAAGTGTAACTCCTATTGCGCTTTAAAACGAAAGCACAACAAATTCACATTCTATTAGGCTACATCAGTGTCGCTATTGTAATTTATTCATTCTAATATTTCAGCAATATTTTGGATTCAATTTACACTTTCTGATCAACCAAAATGTTATATTTTACAGTAGCCTATGAAAATTACTGATGATCATAGGCGCCGATTTATGTTTCTGCCGGTGGGTGCCCACTCTTCATGAGAAAAAGCCCATTGAGATTCATGACAGGACAAAATTTGAGCGCGTCCAGTGCAAGAGTCAAAGAAATCCGCATCCGAGCAGAGAGAATCGTGATTGTGAATTACAAACCCGATTCCAAAAAAGTTAGGACACTGTACAAATTGTGAATAAAAAAGGAATGCAATAATTTACAAATCTCATAAACTTATGTTATCTATTTTCTATTGTGAATAAAATATATCAAATGTTGAAAGTGAGACATTTTGAAATGTCATACCAAATGTTGGCTCATTTTGGATTTCATGAGAGCTACACATTCCAAATAAGTTGGGACAGGTAGCAATAAGATGCCGGAAAAGGTAAATGTACATATAAAGGAACAGCTGGAGGACCAATTTGCAACTTATTAGGTCAATTGGCAACATGATTGGGTATAAAAAGAGCCTCTCAGAGTGGCAGTGTCTCTCAGAAGTCAAGATGGGCAGAGGATCACCAATTTCCCCAATGCTGCCGTCGAAAAATAGTGGAGCAATATCAGAAAGGAGTTTCTCAGAGATAAATTGCAAAGAGTTTGAAGTTATCATCATCTACAGTGCATAATATCATCCAAAGATTCAGAGAATTTGGAACAATCTCTGTGCGTAAGGGTCAAGGCCGGAAAACCATACTGGATGCCTGTGATCTTCGGGCCCTTAGACGGCACTGCATCACATACAAGAATGCTAAATGCTAAAACTAAAACTCTATAGGTAAAAAAAGAAGCCATATCTAAACATGATCTAGAAGCGCAGGCATTTTCTCTGGGCCAAGGCTCATTTAAAATGGACTGTGGCAAAGTGGAAAACTGTTCTGTGGTCAGACGAATCAAAATTTGAAGTTCTTTTTGGAAAACTGGGACGCCATGTCATCCGGACTAAAGAGGACAAGGACAACCCAAGTTGTTATCAGCGCTCAGTTCAGAAGCCTGCATCTCTGATGGTATGGGGTTGCATGAGTGAGTGTAGCATGGGCAGCTTACACATCTGGAAAGGCACCATCAATGCTGAAAGGTATATCCAAGTTCTAGAACAACATATGCTCCCATCCAGACGTCGTCTCTATCAGGGAAGACCTTGCATTTTCCAACATGACAATGCCAGACCACATACTGCATCAATTACAACATCATGGCTGCGTAGAAGAAGGATCCGGGTACTGAAATGGCCAGCCTGCAGTCCAGATCTTTTACCCATAGAAAACATTTGGCGTATTCATAAAGAGGAAGATGCGACAAAGAAGACCTAAGACAGTTGAGCAACTAGAAGCCTGTATTAGACAAGAATGGGACAACATTCCTATTCCTAAACTTGAGCAACTTGTCTCCCCAGTCCCCAGACATTTGCAGACTGTTATAAAAAGAGGGGATGCCACACAGTGGTAAACACGGCCTTGTCCCAACTTTTTTGAGATGTGTTGATGCCATGAAATTTAAAATCAACTTATTTTTCCCTTAAAATTATACATTTTCTCAGTTTAAACATTTGATATGTCATCTATGTTATATTCTGAATAAAACATTGAAATTTGAAACTTTCACATCATTGCATTCTGTTTTTATTTACAATTTGTACAGTGTCCCAACTTTTTTGGAATCGGGTTTGTACATGGATGTGCTCTCGCGTGCGTTACAAATGTGCTCTCGACGTTAACGAAATACAAACTGCCTCAAATGGACTATAAAAACGTGTTTGAAGGCTTCAAATCGATTTTTATTGGTTGAAAAGGAATGAGAATATCTTGTGTTTTTCCGTGGGTGCTCGGGGGCTCGGCGCCTATGCTGATGATTATTGCTAAATTAATTATGAATATAATTTAAAGGATATTTTCAGCACAAGATAAAAGCTTGGTCAAAGTGACTATCTTGTCAAAGTGAAGCCAGACATTCTCTCTCACGTCACATGCTGTAGCAAGCTAAACAATCAGAGCTCAGGGCGCAGCCCCAAAGTGCTGCTAACCAATCAGGAGAAAGAAAAAAAAAAAACATTTCGATCATCGTTTGCATGATCGATTGTGGCTGTCACGGTCGAGTAGGCCTACTCGAGTACTCGATCGCTGTTGCACATCCCTCCACACACCATCGCTGCTCAGGCCCTATTGTAACTGGCACTTTGCATCTTGGTCATTCCATGTCAACTCAACCAGAGGTTCCCAGTTAAAACATTTGATTTTGATCATGTTTTTTTCTGGTGAATAATACATAAATGAAGAAGAAAACCAAAATGTTAAAAATCACAGATGTCATGGAGCCACATTGAGAACCTCATATCTCTGAGACTAAACCATCGAGGGCCTTTAAAATGAAGATACCAAAAGGAAAGTTTAAGAACCAGAATCTAAAGGGATATAAAAGATATATTTAATACTTCTTGAGTTACAGGCATGCAAACCCGAGGTAAAAAAAAAGAAGTGCTTTTTCTCATTTTTGAACCATCACTGTTGGCATATAATGAAACAAAGATTGCTAAAGTCAACAGATTTTACTAACAGACTAGGGCTGGACGATTATGACCTAAAATCAAAATCTCGATTAATTGAACATTTGACCTCGATTACGATTAATGAATGATTATTTTGTTTTTGTTTTGCCCTCATAGTTCACTGACAAGGTTTGTACTGTAAATATGCTTGACTATTAAAAGGTGGGATTTTTTTTTCCTAATGAAAGAGTGCTCCAACTTAACAGCTCACTTTCAGCAGTTATTGTGTCTACGGGTCGTAACAGTTCTTACAGATTTCTGCTCGTTGTAAATTAGATAAATTAACAGTACCAGTACATTTATTTGAGATTTACATGAGAGAGCGATTGCGTGTGAATTAGTCATAATTAATTGTCCAGCCCTATAACAGACCTACCAATCTCTGTGTAAAAATAAAATAATGACGCTGCCATCTTTTTAAAGTAATTTTTACACCCCATTTGGTTCCAAATCTTAGGTGAAAATTATCATTTTGACCCCCCTTTACAAAACATTGGATTACTCAGTAAATATACATATACAAAATTTGGTTGATTTGACACGGAATGACCCAATCCATCAATGGTCAATCAGAAATGTTTAATGTTTAAAGGGTTAGTTCACCCAAAAATGAAAATTCTGTCATCATTTACTCACCCTAACATTGTCCAATGGATGGGCAAAAATTATGAAAGAATGTTAAAAATATTGTTATTTTTATAATCTTTATTTCTATATTTGTGTTTTGAAGGTGAATGAAAGTCTTAAGAATTTGGAACATCTTAAGGGTTAGTAATTAAATGACTTTTTATTTTGTGAACCCTTTAAATTAGTCCATAAGCCAATCAGTAACAACAACAAATACTAATAGAAGTTTAAACTTTAAGTCTGTTTTACAGATGCATGTTTTATGTTGTTTCGCTTCTGTTTGTGGTGGAATAAACAATACCTGGCTGACACTCACAAAGACGTGTCTTTACTGGTACGGAAGAAATTCAGCGTGTCTTCATGGTGGTACAATGAGCTCTTATCTCAAAATACCAAGGAAAATTTGATTCCTCATAATATGGAGAAGTAGGTAGTTACCCAAGGCATTTCCATAAATGGATATAAACCATTGTTGACACTAAAGTGTTTGACTAATGCAATCATTAAACTTTCTATAGTTTATTTGCAGGGTTTTTAAAATCAAATTTAAGGCTTGTTAAAGGTGCTAAAGAGGATGTTTTGTTTTATACATTTTTGCAATATTACTTGAAACTGTTTTTTAGGTGCACTGAAAGGAATATTATTAATATACATCATCTGTGCACGAGGTAGGGCCTTAAAAACATCAGCCAATCGCATAAACGATTGGCCCTCTGGCTTGTCAATCATTGCCATGACGTTCCTTGTGAGAGACGCGCGGCTGCGCGCTTCAGTAACTTTCCACACTCCACAGAGTCTCCACTTCAGCAGATTAGGAGTTACCTGCGGTGAGTCCGACATAATGAATCCACTAAGTGTGCGCGCGGCTTTAAGTTAACAATTGTAAGGCCGATTATGAATGTAAATTGATACTCATGATCAAACGCGTCCAGTCAGAGCCAGTTGCGTTCAGTCTGCGATTACAGTCGGTGTTCAAATTCCATGTGAAAGTATATAAATCTGCTTTAGGAGCAGGAAACAATCGCTGTATGTTGAGCACAGTCAGAATGTTTTAGCTAGTCGTTAAGTGTGTGTCATAACACAGCGAATGCCGGTGGTAAACACTCGTGTTCCAATACTCGTGCATGAGTTTTGGGAGGTGTTCACTTGAAATGAGCTGTGAAGGAGGGGGGTTGTTCTTAAGCATGCGCTCATTTCAAAAACTCAGTCGACGAAAAGAACCTCTGTACCACCTTTAAGACCATTTTTAAGTCCTGCCCAAATAAAATTAATACAATAGAGCAACGTCTATGGTAACATCCAAAGCATAAGATGACTGTAAAAAAAACTTTACAATGCAAAAATGACTTTTTAATCTTATTTAATCGCAGAGGTCAAACATTCTCAATGTTGAATGAAAGTGAAAGCGTTCCACCACACATTCAATCCACATAATATCTAAAGACATCAAGCCCAGGTACTGCCAATAGTCAATGCCATGTGCTGCAGTGATTGGTTTCAGTGTGTAGGCATGCATCTGCTGACAGAGTTTGTGCTTAGGCTGAGCGATCTGTTATTGACTTCTTTTCAGCAGACCACCTGGAGAATAATGACATTTACAGACATCATTATTCAAGCAATGACGGCATCGGCTCAGCCTTTGATAAAACATTATCGACGGATGGCTGTCTGTATGCCTCCCACAGAGCTGGGCACTATCCTGCAGTCTCACTCTTGATTCACTGTTTTTGTTCACGATGTGCAGAAGAATGCTTTCATAGTGAATCAGAACATGAAGAAAGACCTCTTCTACCCTTAAATACACTACCAATTCCTCACAGAACATAAAAATGCATTTTTCCATCAGCAAAAACACCTTGTTGTCATGTTGCATTTGAGTTTTCATTGATTCCACTCAGCTGGTTTGAGATGACATTTGAATGTGAGAATGGGGATGTGGCTGAGAGCTTAATTCATGTCAACATCCTCCGTGAAACAGAACGTCTGAATCGATGACCACAGATTTTCTCAGACAAATACCTTGATGATTATGCAATAACGGAGAGGACTGGACCAATGGAAACTTCATGACTATCAAGGACTAATAACCATTTCCTAACCAGGCACGACACAGCTAGATTCCAGCGACAAGTAATTTGTCTGTCCAAAATAAATAAATACATTTAAATGAGCCATGACGCAAATTGCTAGTCAGTGTTCTCTGTTTGAATTTGTCACACTTACAAAGCACTGCAGCAGAAAAGCACACATTTTCCTGACTTCAACATTCTGGTCACACACTCTTTTTAGTAGCTAGCCACCATTGATTAAGTAGCATTAAAAGGTATGAGGTATTAAAGTCACTGAGGCCAGAGTTCATGTCACATCCCTCCAGAGTCTTGTTTAAGTCCAGTTTACATTTGTGGTCACAGACATAGACGAAGAACCTGCTCTTTAAAAACAACATGCAAAAATTAATCTGCAAATTTTTCCACAAACAAAACATTAGGTTACCAGAGATTATTGTCGTGCCTATTAAACCTGACCCATGCACATACAAAAGAACAGGTGTTCAAATAGGCCCTGAGCAAATATTTTCCACATATTTGAGGTGAACAAAAAATAGAATCAAACAAAAATAAAGAATCTCTCTTTATGACGGTACTTTGAATACCACTTTTGCATGGTTGCATTTGGCCAATATTTATATAAAAGTCTCAATATTAATGCTTTTTAGTAATGCTAACGTCAAGACTTCTAAAAATAACTAAAACAAAAACTAAAATATTAAAATATTTCTATATATAGTATTAAATGTTAAAATAATAATACATAAATGAAGAGTTCAGATGCAAAAGCCACTAAATGCCACCTCTGTCAAAAATGAGATAATGATATTGAGTGAATGCTCTCCGCACACAGTATACGTTCATCAAATCTGCTAAATCTCAGTGTCATCCCATTCAGAAATACCGGTTCATTGGCAGAAACCGCTAAATGCCACTTCACTTTGTCAGCAAAAGCCTCTAAGTCCACAGAAGAACCAATCGGAAGACGCAAATCGAATCATACGATTTCAAGATGAATGACGGTGTGCGTATGAGCCGGCTTTCAATTGCAAGTTATCATCATGTTTTGTCCATCGTTACTGTGGCAATGACAGGATTTTGCAAGCAGCAAGTAAACAAAACAGTGTTCCTTTTGCTGCTGTGAAACTGACAGAAAAGGACATTTTACTATGTCTTGTTGTCCAAAGATGTGGATTAAGGTTTTTGCAAAAAAAGCACACATGGACTTAGCTGGTTTTGCAGCAAATTTGTTAAATGCCAATGAATTGACTAAAGTGACATTTTTGAAAATAAGGCATTTCAATAACTGACTATTAACCTTTTCATTGCCATTAAAGTAAAATGACTGAACCTAAACATAGGAGCCTGATAGTAAATAGGGTCCATTTTGATTTCATGATGACTTTAAGTTCTTCCAACCATATAAAGCAAAGAGAACACATCTAGCACTAGTCTGGGCATCAGTGCAATTCTGGGATTCAGCCAACAGCAGACAACAGAGGACTTATGACAAAGTACCATCAGCATCAAAAGGTGTTGCTTTTTCAGTTTGAAATAACCTAAGCTTTTCGACTGAGCCAAGTCTTTTAAACATGGACAGAAAAACTTTACTGCCTCAGTGAAACAGCCTTTTAACCAACCTACTGGGCAGAGACAGTGTTGTGTGGGCTAAATCAGAAATGCAATAACACGACCACTGGGTTAAATGAGATCAGCTATGGAGTTAAGCCAGGTTTTGAATACCTCTGCCCTAAGATAAATTGAAAAAAAGATTGGGTTTAAGATTATTTATATATCGCTGCAAGCTATTTCTCATCTTAGATTGCAAAATTTTACTTAATG
Organism: Anabarilius grahami; assembly: GCA_003731715.1. Classification (NCBI taxonomy): domain Eukaryota; kingdom Metazoa; phylum Chordata; class Actinopteri; order Cypriniformes; family Xenocyprididae; genus Anabarilius; species Anabarilius grahami. The sequence continues at coordinate 3,008,967 of RJVU01029436.1, forward strand.
CTTTAAGCCTGAAGGGCTTGAGGAAGAGTTGTTTTTTCCTAAGTGACATACACAAAAGTAAAGAAAAAACAAAATTTTTAGAAAATAAATTCATTATATTTGGACATTCTCATGCTGAGAAATTGCTGAAAAAAAAAAAAANAGGGAGCTCAAGGGAAATTTTACATCTTTTTTGATATGCAATAACTCAGGAACTCTGGGGGGAGGAAGGCTTCACGTACAAAAACACGCTCAAGTTTAGTCAAAGCACAAAACAATTAAGCTTGTTGTATTCTAATCTGTGAACCCTTTCAAATGAGATGACACATCTGAGCTATATGATGATGTTTTTAACATATTACAGTACATAGTACAAAAAGAAATTATTTAACAGCAAATAAGCACTACTTAAGAGTTAATCAAATGCATTGTAAAGTTCAGACTAAGCTTTCAAATGACACCCAGTTTGTGTTGATCAAGGAAATAGTTTTGAAAAATTTGATTGTTAATTTTTCGTAGGGTGTCACCCGCCTGCGGTATACTCTGGTTCAGAGGGATGACTCGGCACTCAATGGTTACATGCATAAAAAACAAACAAAAAAACAAAAACAAAAAACTTAGTTTGTCAGTGGTACACTTCAGGTTTTAGAGTTTAATCTAAATACCTCCTAATAGACCACTATTTTTACTGCGGTTTTACCACAAGCAACGTGTCAGCAACACAAAATAAAGACACCTATCAAGTCAAGAATAATTTTTGAATTTTGAAACACTTTTGTCTAGAGATATTATTTTCCACTGAATTTTGTGGATGATATTTAACAATGCAAAAACATAAAATGTAAATGTTAGACTGTATCTTATTATAATGATGGGAGTTCTACACACATGGATTTTGCTTAGATTTTCAGATTTTCAATTTGCCTTCCACCATGTTTCACCAAACGCATCAAGCACTTCCCTAACACATCTCAATTGAGAATGAATTTACCCATGGAGTTACTTTACCTACTGAATACGCGCAGTAGTGTAATGCCATTTTTGGGGTGTATTTTTTTTTAATTTTATTTTATTTTTTAAGATAACTGATTAGGTAGATAAGTCAAAAATATCTAGTGCAATGTTAAGATCTGGTTTCACAGATCTGGTTAACCCTGGTATAATTTTATATAAATTTTGTCATTATGCTATTTACATCTTATTACTCTGACAAAAGTTGAGAGCCTCTTAACAACAATTTTTAAGGAAAGAAGAACGTTCATGCAGTTTTACCAACAGGCTAAATAAGAGATTCATTGTGCAGTCAAATTCATTGATAGCGGAACTTTGTGATCGTAATAAACTGAGATGAGTGACAGCTTTTTAGCGATTATAAAGGAAGCGCTCTTTGCGTGCTATGTGATATATTATCCATTTAGAATTTGAATAAAACTTGTTTTGCTGCATTAGTTAAGGCAATGGTTATTTATTATTCAAATTGGCAGCCATGCCAAATCACGCACTCAGTATGCTTGCTTTTCTGTTAAAATTATAGTGGTTTGTGAACATAGCCACTTTAATAACAAATCATTTATTGGGAGAGTTTATGCTAGGATGTGTAGGTTGTTGCTAGGCGACATGTAACATGAAACTATTTCATGACTTTCTATTTCAATGTTTTTAAAGAGGAATCTCCTTAGCCTTACCCTGGAGTTGGTTCACCCTCCTCCTAGGTGTATAGGTATGCTTCAGAAACAGTCTTTTCAACCACACAGTATTGTTATTTCTGTCTTCTGTCAATAATTCAAATGATCACAGAAGTACTGGGATAAAAGTTTATAATTCAGATATAAACACTGATGTCTATGGTAGCGATCAAAATAGAGCAGATTCCCTTTTGAAAGTAACCTGGCAGTTCAAAGAAGAATTGTATCGAATACATTGTTACACCAGTAGGTGGCGACAAGTGACTTGTATTTGTCATTGAATCAATCATTCATTCAAAAGATTTGTTCAAAAACCCTGATTCAGCCAGTAACTAAACAAGTGAAGTATTTATGAGTGAGTCCTTGAACCATTCATTTAAGAGATTTTCAACTGCTTACACATTTTCAAAATTTTGCACACAAATCAAAGAATTGCACACGAAATACCTCACATCTCTTGCCAAATGAAGCACTACATTCAAAATACCACAAACACATCAAAAGCAAACATTTGTCTTATGTTGCAAACACTTTTGCCGTAATATTCTGGTTTTAGATATATCATATACACACACACACAATAATTCAAAACCTAAAGCTCTTCTTTCATGAGCTCCTATGTACATTTCTGTACAAGATTGAAAGTAGAGATATGTTGAAAAACTCATGGTAAACACGAAAGCAAGATTGAAATCAAACTAGGGGTGTAACGGTGCACAAAACTCACGGTTCGGTATGTACCTCGGTTTTGAAGTCACTGTTCGGTACAGCAGGTGGAGAGAAAACTAAACAAAATTTAACAAATTGTGTTTTTGTCTTTAAATATATTAAACTAAATTATAACAAAGTTTAAGGATAAAAAAAATTATCTTTGCTGATGCTGTAAACTATGTAGGGAGACCTTACTTTATCATTATGCTACAATATTAAAGGTTAACAACTGAGCCCAAACTATTAGCCTAAATTCAATCGCTATTTATTTTTAGATATAATAAACATTCAAATAACAAATTGTATGCAAACATGTAAGCTGCACATAAGGCAGTTTTTGCATTAACTTCTAAATCTAATTATAAAATTAAGTTTTACTCCAATTCGTTGTAATATAACCATTTATACACAGTGGCAGTCATTTTCATGACAGATTTATTTAAACATACATTAAATAATCAAGACATCACTAACGGGTTAAGTAAAATATAATGAATATTTAAGCTAATACAGAGCCTATATGAAGCGAAAGAGTTCATTTCTCTGGCGAAGTAACAAGCTGTGGACACTAAATGGCATTTCTGAGGTAAATGCTACATGACATTGTTTACAAGCTGTTTTACTGACGACTTTCCACTGTTGAAACACTGAATAAGCAATAAAACGAGATATTATATGTTTCAGTAAGTTGTACTGTATCTTTCAACATAACTTCAGATGTTCATTTAAGATTATTTTGTAACTAGTATTAAAGAGATGATCGCGTTCATTCGCGCTCCGCGCTGCCGGTTGAACTGAGGCGCCTGTACAGTGATCTGTCACGCCACATCAAAGAGTGTCAAAACTACACTTTCTGTTTAAATTTTCGTGATTTCGTGGACAGAATTTGAAGGATGACACTTTGTTTCTTATCGAAAGTAACAAAACGCAGAGCTTATTGCGATTATTGATGGTTAATGGTGGTTAGGCTACAATGTTGCAATGTAATGCATTCAGTACACACGTGCACCATACCGAAATCCCTGTACCGAAACGCTTCGGTACAAATACATGTATCATTACACCCCTAAATCAAACTATTTATTTTTTTACTGTAAGCATTTGAGGTTGTGAATACAGTATTACATAGTACGAAAGGAAAGAAATATATCAACCATGTGTAGTTGGACAGAAACAATGGTTGTGTTTGAAAAAAGAAATCAAGATACTTCCTGTTAGATTTTTGTGTGTTACATAGAGAATTGTGTGTTGTGTTTTGCAAAAAGTGTTTTATGAAATTGAACACTGAGTCAAAGGCCGAGAATTAGTGTGTAGTTTTGCAGATTTGTTGTGTGGTTCTGGTGTCAGGTTTCAGAAATTGTGTAACAAGTAAGGATTTTGTGTGTAAGCAGATGAATAAAAAAAAAATAAAAAAATGCTGATTCATCTCGTCATGGAAACAAGTCTTTATGAGTGAGTCATTGATTCATTCATTCCAACCCAATTTTTTTTTTTAAATAATTCATTCTAATTAATTAAACATTTTTAAATGGACTGCAGCAATTAATATTTTGTCAGAACCTCTAGTAAATTGCGTTATTTTATTTAGTTGTCTGTTCAGAATGGTGCAGCTATGAAAAGTATGCCTTTTATGTTAATAGCCTGGAAAAGGTCATCCAAACAACATATTTTGAGACTTTAATGCAGGGTTTTGGGAAAAAGAAGAATGCAAACTGGAGTACAGCCTTGCAGCAAGTGAAAATACAGCAGACGTGAGACTTCAAGCTCTGCAGGCAATTGATCATTCATGATCACGGTTATGAGAGCCAGTAGGCGTAATCACTCAGGCATAGCACCATGATTTGGGCAACGACACTAAAGTGGCTTTCAGGAGAAAATTCCTGTGAAAGTCAGCTGATCTTCACCAGTTTTGAGAACACGCAATAAGACAGTCAGTTATTATTCACTATTCTTTACAATTTCAAGATCTGCATATAGCTATATATAACGGTACTGAGTTCTTGGTGTTGACAAGAAAAACTCTTATTATATTAAATGAATACTGCTACACGTCATGACTCAAAACTGACATTTCAGTGCTCTCAATAGGCAGTCACCATGCTAGAAATGTACTGATTTGAGTGACACAGGTGGGCTTTTATTTCCTTTCTGTAACTAGGCAACAGCAGCTTAAAGAAAGTTATGTTCTTGAAAGAGTCATTAAAAACAAATGAAACCGATTAAGTAATACAACAACATAAACCTCAAGGTCACTTCCTTCCTTTTTGTCGATCACCACAGTCTGTAAGGCCTTTTCTGGTTAAAACAAAACCTACCAAATGTTCTGTAACAGATTTACGGATAGATTTATCATGAAAGGTATTCTTAAAGTAACAGAGATCCTCACCAAGTGCCAGAAGAAATCCACAGGCTTGACCAGCTGACCAGGCTGCTTTCTTTAGCTGCCGACCAGTGAACTCTTCACCTGAAAGACCACAGAAAAATTCCCATTATTTGTTTTATACAAGATATCACAATTGGGGGTTGAATTATGAAAACGAGAGCAGAAAAAAAACAACTCTTTATTGAGAGAAAAAAAAAAAAAAAGAGGTTGGTGTCTTCTGGGTGGGTGCTCTTGTTTCTAAGCAACAGAAACCTTGACTCATCCCCTCATTGTTCTTATGTTGTTCAACAGCTACAAAAAATAAAACAACAGAACCTACTGCTCTGGCTGCTTTTGTATGTACATCTGCCATCGACTCTTCATCAGCCCTTTGATGTTTACTGAACCTGGTTCAATAAACACCTCAAACACACAAGCTATGAAATACAATACATTTGGGCTGATTTGATATTAAAATAGGCAGTGCGAGCGTCTCACTTGAATTTGCGACTAAAATAGATGTGTGTGAACTGTAAAATGTGTTTAGGAGTATGTGTGCAAAAGTCCCTACAGGTCCTTAAAATGTCTAAAAAATAAAATAAAAGTTTTGTGAAATATATCCCCAGTTTCAAAGACAAGGCTTAAGCTTAGTCCCAGACTAAAATGCTCGTTTGAGCTTTTTTAACTAAAGGCAACTTGCACTGGCATCTTAAAATATGTCAGTGCCATTGTTTGGTCTAAAGATGCGCATCAGTAATGTTTTTCTAAGGAACGTTTATAAAAGCTACTCAAATGTCCTAATTTAGGCCTATTCCTGGCTTAATCTAAGCCCTGTCTGTGAAACTTAACGGTCTTAAAATCTTAAAAATTATTTTGTTTCTTTTTTTTAAAGAAAAGATATTAAAGGGATAGTTCACCCAAAAAAGAAAATTACTCCATGATTTACTCACCCTCAAGCCATCTTAGGTGTATGACCATCTTCTTTTAGACGAACACAATAGGAGATATATTTAAAAATATCCTGGCTCTTCCAAGCTTTATAATGATAGTTAATGGGGGGGGGCAAGATTTTGAAGCCAAAAAAATGCATCCATCCATTATAAAAAAAAAAACCCATACGGCTACAGGGTAAGCCTGGCATGATTATGAAATTTGGTTGAAGATTAATTGTCAATTTTAGGGCTTTGATGATTAATTGTCTGTTTTAAGGCTTTGTCATTCATTTTTTGTGTGCCCCATTCATTAAATAATTGTGATGAATTTGATCCTTTGTAAGTTATCATTTTGCAGTTAACACCTTTAAATATTAATGAAATTTATTCAATCACAGAAAAGGTTATAAAATGTATCATTCATACTGAACTAAGTCACTTTTTTATTTGTTAAACAATCCACTAAATACACAATACTTCATTATACAACATTAATAATATATAATCAAAAGCTATGAATTTTTTTATTAAACTAAGTAGGTGTAATTCATCAGCAAAAAATTAATTATTGAAAAAAAAAAACCGAGTCANGTAATTTTTATAAAATCTAAACATGTTAATAAAAACAAATTACTATTTGTGTTCTTAAAATATATGTATTCAACAATTTTTATATTTATATATGAATATAAAGAATTATATAGATACACACAAATAATATACAATTAAAACATGCTTATTTTAAATGAATTGTGTAGCTTTTTAATGGGGCAATAAGATATGAAAGAACAAGATAGGCTTTTAATAATCTTTCATTGTGCAAAAAAAGATGAGTTTCCGTGAACATTAATTTAATAATGTAAATATTCTTCTGTCCCTCACATTAAACTATAGAATGGCTTCAAATGATTATGAAAATATTGCTCGAACACTTAATTGGTGCTTGTCCATTTCTTTTGGTCCATGTGCCGTAGGCCTACAAAAGAGCGCAATAATCGCGGTTGACTGAAACAATCGCGAGTAGATCAAATAACCGCGATCAGACAGTTTAATTATTGGGACAGGCCTACTCCAGGTGGTTAATAAAGTCCTTCTAAACGGAAGCAATGGGTTTTTTTAAGAAAAATTTCCATATTTAAAACTTTATAAATTAAAACAACTAGATTCCGGCAGAAACTGTCGATTTGCGCCATATGAGTAACCCCTGAAGCAATGTATGACGCAGGATGTAGGAGTAGCATAAGCTTAGACGCCTCTCACAAATATGGCTGGGCAACAAACTCAGGAGGGGAAGGGGTAGGGGGAAGGGCCAGGTAGCCCTTCAAACGAAGATTTTTCAGGACCACACTTCAGACGAAGGGGTATGATAAATTTCCAACATGGCCGACCAAGCGAGCAGAGAGACCCATAAATGTAAGTATTTTTTTACGGTAAACAGTATTTTAATAATAAATAATCACTTGTTTTATGTTGCCTTTAATCTTGTGTTCATGTATACGGTTATGTTCTCCGAAAAAAGATTTGTTAAAATCGCTATGAAAAAAGTTTGCTAATGTTTTTTACTTTATGATAGTTCCACAACATATTTTTTTATATTTTATTGAAACCCACGTTGATTTGACAACATAAATTCAAATCCGGTGGCAGCTAACTTGTCTTTTTGCCGCATGCCTGATTAATGTATTGTTTTGTTGTCGTTACGTCCATAAATACGTGTACGTTACATGATATAAACAAAGAAGAACTGAAGACAAATGCAAAAAAATAGCTGTCGCCCAAGCAACAGAGATCACTACAGCTATCGATGGCATCTTAGAAGTGTGTGATAAACATCGGCGCATCTATGACGTAGGAGCTAGCGACGACTTATGATGACGTGTAACGGTCTAGTAGTGGTGTCCCATTTCTTAGGGGAATATTTTCAGCCCTACCCCTTGACACTCTGTTGCAAGGGGAAGGGGTATAAAATAGAATTGGGGTTGGGCCTTAATGCCCCGCGGATACCCTGTAATAAATCGGCTCCATAGCAGATTCCAAAATCAAGGGCTTAGGGTGTTAGCATTACCATCCCAGGTCATTAGTTACCACCAATGGAAGATGCACCTTGGGGAAAAAGTAAGTTAGCATCAAGCCCTGATAGGAATACCAGTGTCAATTGTTTATGAGACCACATATTTACATTTTCTTTGACCACAATCAGCAGTGTCACGCATGCAAGCCTGCTAGCATAGTGGCTGCTGAACTTCATGGCCTGCGAGGTTGACACACCTCCACAACATGTTATGCGTGTTCGAAGTGGCTCTTCTTCATGCAAAGTGACAGCAGGATGCTCAGCCGTCTTGGCTTCTGTATGCCAACTCCTTCTTTCACAGTAAATTATATGCATTAGTGGAATTGGCCAACAGATAGCACAGACGTGCATGTGTTTGTTTGGGGGGGATTTGGCATGGGAACACACGTTTGTGAGTGTTATCACTTGGCTTGCATCAGTGGCTCTAATTTCCATCTGGTCTGCATTAGTGGGAGAATGAGGGAGGAGGCAGATCTCGGCTCCTCAACCGCAGTCATGAAACTACACAGGACTTCATCGTTTTGGGGAAATGTAATGGGCATGGATGGACTCTTCAAACATGGTAAGTGATAAAAAGAGTTAAAAATAAAGCATTCAAGCTATTTAAAAAAAAAAAAGATAGCTATTTTAAAAGGATTTCTTCAGTATCACAATGAATCTAGCAAATATTTCACATTAAGTCTACCTCCTGGGGTTTTCATAATTAAAACAATCTCACACCAAGACAAAAACATTGACTCATTTCATGACACTTGAAAGATTTAAACATTAAAACATATTTCAATGTCAAACCTCACATGTCTGAAGGATGACAAAGCATGACATCCATTTGAGCTCTGATAGAAATCCGGCACACAATTAGATGAACCTTCACTCATAAACATCTACAACAAGCATATTGAAATAAGGAAACATTAAGCAGTCTTTTCAAGGGACTGCCCTGGAGTTCGTGTCCTGCTAATATATCAGACAAAACACTGTTCTTGTTAATCCATAACGGTAATACATGACAAACTCATTTTCTTCAGAAGCCAGTCAAAATCTTTTGCGTCACGAGTTTAACTGAGTATAACGAGCTTCCCTTCGGTTTAGTGTTCAATGGACCTTAATTAACAAGTTGAGGTTTGAGAAGACTTCCTACTATCAAGCTAACTGGCTAAAAGCACACGTTATGTCAGCGCAAAACAGGACGAATTGTGTTAAAAACACACACGACGTAATCGGTTATTAATAACAAGAAACTCTGTTTGGTGTTAGTCAGACTCTTTAGCCGCTTTAACGTTGTTTATCATAGTCAACAGTGATGAGTTGAACAACAAAACAAACAGAGAGATCAGAGAAAGGACGACAAACAGCGGCAAACTTGATGAAAAGTTTAGGAAAACAAGAAAAATAGACTTACGGTAACAAACTTTCTGCAGACGGCTGGGGGAAGCCTAGAATCAAAATCAGCTATAGGGTCCAATGTGACAGCAGAGAACAAAACGAGAACTGAGAAAATAAACCGAAAACGTTTGTATGCCCTCGCGCCGTTTGGTGAATGTGGCACGAGAAATGTTTGATGACGTCATGCGCGCGCGCGGCACGCCTTCCTCACAGCTGCAGAGGAGCATCAACAAGCTCGAGGATTTTATTCTTAGACATTATTGACATCGTTTTTGCTCTATAATTTTGTTTACAAAATTTGTATACCTTTTGTTTTCAAATAGGCTACGTTTTTAGATTTCCTATAACAGTCTTAATATTAGTCAACAAATCCACGTGTTGGGTTTTAATATTTATTTATTTTAATTTATTCTAATTGTTAATATTAAATAAGATAACATGGATTAAATATGCAGTTTGTAATACGAAACCGTCTGATTTGACCTTATGCATGTCTCGTAAATATATAACTATATTTTTACTCAAATGGCAAGAATCAAACGTCATGGGGAAAATATTCTTAAATATATGAATTTACTGACATCTAGTGGTGTCTATTACAGTAACATTATCAAACATTCTCCTCTGTGTAGTTTAGTACATTTTCATCCAATTTTTAAGAGCAACTCCTGCATGTAATACAGTAAAAAAAAATTATTAAAAGGCAAAATCTGAATTTTAGCATACATAATTAGATTTAGATTATATACAAAATGTAATCGAGTCCTGCTAAGGATCAAGTCAAGTCTCACTACCAAATAATAAGTATAGTTTATATTTGCCACAACCTTATTTATTTTTTTCCTCAGAAATGAACTTCTTAAATTATACATTTACAATAGGCAATATTAATTATTAATTACAATACAATATTAATTATTATTACAAACATTATAATTCTGATTTATTATAGGCTAATAAAATTATAAGAAAAATGTTGAAGGTGAAAACATTTGAGGTAAATGCAAAAGTGTGATGCATAAACATTAATTATATTAGTTTTACAGTAAATTCCATATGTTTAATGTTGCTTATATTTTCTATGATTTATCACACAGGACAGTGACAGAAAAGGGCTGATTTTTTCCACCCTTTTAAGTGTATGCATCATCTTAGAGGTAGCATGACTGCAATTACAACTGCATAGCCTGAGTAATGTTATGAGATTAATATTTTAAATATAAAATTATGAATATAGAAATATTAAATGATGTAATAAATTAATTAAACTTTCAATTATTAAATTAAAACCGCCAGTAGGCGGCGGCAAGTCACTGTCTTAATGAGTGAGTCATAAGTAGGCTATTCATTCATTTTAAACAGCTGATTCCTTCAGGAATGAATCAAGTGGTGTTCATGAATGGGTCATTGAATCACTGAACCAATTCGTTCAAACCCCCAGATTCGTGTGGTTTTTTTTGTTTGTTTTTCCAGCTTTAAGCTACATTAGAAAACCTGATTTTGTATAAGAAGCATGCTGTTTTGCACAATATTTTCTCTGGTATTAGTCATATTAACTATAATAAACAGGTTAGCTTATACCTTTCCTTTTTGAAGTAGAGAATGAAGTTTGTGATAGGCCTACTAGTGTCCGATATCCTTCGCAAATTGTGCATACAGGCCTACAGCAAATCTCCTTTTATGAATATGGTCAATTTCAAAGTCATTCTCTTCTACTTTCGCCTCGCTGCATTTTTTTTTTTTTTGAGTCATGCAATCAAAACTCGAGATCAGTTATTGTTCCGTGGCTTGCATTTTGTTTATCAATCGATGTCGCAAAGATTTATAGATAGATAGATAGATAATAAATAAAGAATGTATAGCTACCTATAGCCTATTATATTACGCTGTACCCACATTGGACCAGCGGTTTCAAAAATGGATGAGTAGGGTATTTCTTCAATACCGGAGGCTGCAGTTGCGGTCCACATTTCTAGGACCCTAGTTGTTTTTTTTGTTTTGTTTTTTTGTATGTAGCAGTTTATACTATTTTATAGCACTTACTATTTAATTCAGTATTATTATTAAGCCAATTATTATTTTTCAGGAATGATTTTGTTGTTTAATAGTAAACATTTAATTGATATAGGCCTATTGTCCTAACCCCTAATCTTAAACATACATACCTGTTGGTAACTTTCTTGAAATATGAGCCCCTATATTCTGGTTGTAAATTTACTCACCCCCATGTCATCCAAGATGTTCATGTCTTTCTTTCTTCAGTCGAAAAGAAATGAAGGTTTTTGATGAAAACATTCCAGGATTATTCTCCTTATAATGGACTTCAATGGCCTCCAAACGGTTGAAGGTCAAAAACTTACGGAACGAACACAGTTTGTGCTGAATACAGTGTAATGACACTTGTGTCATTTATATGTTTATGAACAACTGAAAAAAGCACAAATGTCAGGGCATGTCAAAACTTCTCCAGGCCCCAAATCAGCCTCAGACTCCAGAGGGTCTTCGGAACGCAAATGAATATATTTTTGTTGAAATCCAATGGCTCAGTGAGGCCTGCATAGCCAGCAATGACATTTCCTCTCTCAAGATCCATTAATGTACTAAAAATATATTTAAATCAGTTCATGTGAGTACAGTGGTTCAATATTAATTTTATAAAGTATAGAGAATATTTTTGGCGCGCCAAAAAAACAAAATAATGACTTATATAGTGATGGCCGATTGCAAAACACTGCTTCATTAAGCTTCGGAGCATTATGAATCTTTTGAATGTATGAATCTTTTGAATGAATGAATCAGCGCTTCGAAGCGCCAAAGTCACGTGATTTCAGCAGTTTGGCGGTTTGACACGCGATCTGAACCGCTGATTCGACAGTAGTATCTGGAAAGGACATATTATAATAAGAATAATGCAATCAATCAGTCAATAAATAAAGTTTACTTATAAAGTTTATGGACATCTGGTCCATTGATGAAACCATATTAGGGTCAATTCAACGCTGGATTTGCACAAAAGATTAACATGATGGCGCATGCTAGTCGATGAGTTGAGCCAACTCCACAGCAACTACATAAATTTATCCACTAACCGTTCAGAAACTTCTTCCTGAGTCTCTACATCAGTGTCCGACTCCAGTTTGAACAATGTAAGGCTGAACACCGTTAATGACAATCATCATTTTGGCTGTGTGAGATTCTCCAGTTTTGTTGTTGTTGAGCAACCGAAGCATGAGCTGTTAAAGCTCCGCCTTCTTCTGGAAAGCAGCTCATTTGCAATTAAAGAACACACAAAAATGGGGTGTTTTTGCTCACACCCAAATAAGGGCAAATTTGACGAGCTATAATAAATGATCTGTGGGGCATTTTGAGCTGAAACTTCACAGACACATTCTGGGGACACCAGAGACTTATATTACATCTTGTAAAAGGGGCATTATAGGTCCCCTTTAAACTTGTGTTTGAGGCTTTTGGTGTCAGCAGTCTCGATCTAGTTATTATTTAGCTGTCAAAAACAGTTCATTGTGCTGCTGGATGTTGCAAACTGATATTTGTTTTTACATTATTTTAATTTATTAACGTACTAATAAACACTAGTTTGTAGCGCAATTGTTTTACCATTTACTGTACATTGTTAAGTGGGTCACATATCAAGCGCCACGCTGTGCTGCGGCTAATGAAAATCTCGCACATACACAGAAAATAGTCTCTTAAAGGATTAGTTCACTTTCAAAAGAAAATTCCTGATAATTTACTCACCCCCATGTCATCCAAGATGTTCATGTCTTTCTTTCTTCAGTCGAAAAGAAATGAAGGTTTTTGATGAAAACATTCCAGGATTATTCTCCTTATAGTGGACTTCAATGGCCTCCAAACGGTTGAAGGTCAAAATTACAGTTTCAGTGCAGCTTCAAAGGGCTTTAAATGATACCAGATGAGGAATAAGGGTCTTATCTAGAGAAACGATAGGTCATTTTCGATTTTTTTTTTTAAATGTATATGCTTTATATAAACAAATGATCGCCTTGCACGTGCTTCCGCCAAAATCACACTTTCGTATTCTTCAAAAAGCTTACGCTGTATGTCCTACGCCTTCTCTATTCTACTTACGGAAAAAAACGGAACTGACGCTGTGTTCGTTCCGTAAGTTTTTGACCTTCAACCGTTTGGAGGCCATTGAAGTCCATTATAAGGAGAATAATCCTGGAATGTTTTCATCAAAAATCTTAATTTCTTTTCGACTGAAGAAAGAAAGACATGAACATCTTGGATGACATGGGGGTGAGTAAATTA
>RJVU01029436.1:3022517-3048548 GCA_003731715.1 Anabarilius grahami
AGGCTGTGAAAAAAACCTTCTGTGATGTCTCAAGCTCATCATGGTATATGAAACATACAGAAAAATATTATTACAATATAAAGTAATGGTTTTATATTGTACTTTAAAATATGATGTATTTCTGTGATGCATAGAGTCTGAATATAGGCTTTTAGTTTAAAAGCATGCACATTTGGAGAAATATTGGATTCTCATATGTTTATGCCAATTTTCTATACAGAGGAGTTATATTTATTTAATATTCAATGTCATTACTATGAGCGCTGGTGTTTTCAATTCATACTTGCAGTCGGAGGGCGCTCTCTGTGCATTTTTAGTCCACAAATTCATCTAAAGAAGAAGAGGCTATTCCATGAATGGTGTTTTCAATTCATACTGCAGCCGGAGGGCGCTAAAGAAACAAAAACTCATCTAAAATTCATCTATAGAAGAAAAGTAAACAGGAGCTAACTGCACGTCTTCTAGAGATGGTTAACCATGGCTTTTACACCCAGATAAACACTTTTCAAGATAATAAATACACGATTGAAACTATGTCTGCATGTATTGACTGAATTTGCGTCTGAATAGCGCTCGCTCCGTGGGCGTGGCCGCATTAGCGGATAATGAGCTGAATCACGGACTTCTGACATGGCTCTCTTTTCATACAGATTACATAAACACAGAATGTTTGTTTTCGATTTGACTTACACGATTTAAAACCTGACATTTCAACGTTTTTTTAGACATAAGTGTCATTTTTTTGTGATTAGTATTCACTAAGTTACAGTTCATTTTCTGAGAACTAAGTTATCAGATTGGAGTTCGTTCAGAGGGAGACGAGAGATCACGCATCATGTTAGTTTTCTTTATTTTACAAAAAGCACAACATTTTGTTTTTACTCTGAGTGTATACAAATAAAAGAAGACATTCTATAGTTTCAATTGATATATTACTTATTTCTCTATGACAAAAAATGACGGAGTATTTTAAGTCTGTTTTACTGCAATGTGAAAAAAAACCTGCAAAACGCACCGGTGCGTTTTCAGACCTTAGAGAGTTAACGAAGGACTTACAGGTGTGGAACGACACGAGGGTGAGTAATAAATTACATTATTTTCATTTTTGGGTGAACTAACCCTTTAATTGTTACTGATGATTACAAAAAGTTAGATGATTAAGATGACTTTATAATTTGTAAATATCTAATGCTGCTCAGTTTAAGCACATTTTGTCCCTCTATTCTGCAGCAAATTCTAAAAAGGCATCTTTTGGAGGACTTTCTCTGAATCCACCACTGCATGAGGAGCTGTGGAATATGGAGGTTGTTTAACAAGTTCAAACACTTCCTGCAGAGCCTGAATGATTTTGTGAGGTATTTCCATATGTCTTGACAGTGCTTGAAGGAGTTACAGCTGCTGGCGACACACAAACTCCATGTAATCCAGGTCCAAGGGAGATCTCAAAAGTGCTCTAGAAGGTCCTCCAAAAGATGGGATCATTCATACTGTGTACTGTATCTTAACTTTAACTGCAACCTTTCAACGGGGTAAAATGCTGAAACCCTTTTATACTGTATTTAATGGAAAATATATTAACATGACAATATATTAAACAGACAAAGAATGATAACAAAAAGCTTACACAACAACTCTTGCTTACTGATATGAACAAGTGATTTATCTTTTATCCAAAGCCACATGAAGCAATTTTGGATTTAGATTCATAGTTACAACTATTTATTGGACACATTTCAGAAGTTCTCAGAACTGATATAATTTTGGCTGGGTAAACATAGATACTCTTTAGTGGAAGTATAGTGGTAATGTAGCGGTGAACTACAGCAAATATAACTGTGTTCTCATTTTCCCCCAGCAGCTACAGCTCCATAAAAATAATAAATCAAGTTAATATAGGATCTGGTAAGGACATATTATTAAAAATGATAATGCAATCAATCAGTCAATAAATAAAGTTTATTTATAAAGTTTATGGACATCTGGTCCATTGATGAAGCCATGTCTAATCATTTTACAACAGGCGTCCAATCATAACAGACTTCCGGAAAAACTGAATTGACCAATGACATTTGAGGTTACAATTAAATAAGTAAAGTCCCGCCCCACGATTGTCAAAAATAAAAAGTGTTCTCGTGAGCAAAATAGAAGATTGAGCGCGAGTGTGGGGAATGATTGTAATAATTATGCACAAGATTTATTGGCATAGACCTTATGTTTAATATTATAGTTTCATCCCTACATCTACTATAATTGTTTGTCTCGAGAGTATTTACATTAGTCAATAAATATATAGATCAGCATTTAATATTAGATTGTCCAAATGGACTAGTGGTAGAATTTTTGTTCAGCGTGCCAGAGGCTCTGGGTTCTAATCTGCCCTCATATAATGTATGTTATTTTTTTCTTATTAAAACCAAACATGTTCATCAGTGATTGTATATCAAGAGCAGGGACACGATTATGTGAATTTTGTTTTGTGATTTCACCGGAACTAATAGAGAGTCTCTGTGCACTACGCACTGTGCACGAGCGCCAACAGCAGCTGCGGCAACAAGCACTCAACATGATTTCAAAAACAACACATCCCAGCTCCAGATCGCCTCTTATTTAACACACACGAACGAATTGCTAATCAACTAGAGATGTTTCTTTTGTATTAGATACATCCGTGCCGTGAGATGTTTCAAAAAGTGGTAGGGACAATATCGGCCTTGGCAAAAAGTGGTGGGGAGATGTTCCACCCGTCCCACCTGCAAATTATGCCTATGACCCCAGGTCACTTCTGTTTGATTTGAATTGACTAGGTGGCGCTGTCAAAAAACTAGGGTCATAGAAATGTGGTCCTATAACTGCAGTCCTGAAACTGCAGCCTCCATTATTGCAGGAAAATTTTGAAATGGATGGATAATACAGCAAAAAAAAAAAAAAAAGGATGGATACATTTGTCTCAGCTGCGGGCACTATCTTCATGGATAAAATTAAATAAATATCTTGAGCAAGACACCTAACCCCCAATTGCGCCCCGGGAACCACAGCAAAAATGGCTGCCCACTGCTCTGGGTGTGTGTCCACAGTTTGCAGTGTGTGTGTGTTCACTACACACTACTCCTAATGTGTGTGCACAAACTGGATGGGTTAAATGCAGAGGACAAATTCCAAGTATGGGTTAGCATACTTGGCCTTCACATGTCACTTTCACTTCACTTCAACACATTAGTACACAGGGTACATCAGTTGTACACTCTCTATTGTTGTGTATTATTGGATTGAATAAGTGCACTCGATAACATCCATTATGGTTTCAGAAACCACCACAAATGGCTGTCCCCTCAAATAGTGACCTATTTAAGGGTATAGGGGGCGATTTCGGACACAGCCTCTGGGTGCGTCTCAATCAGCTCCCTAGCTCGTGAATCAGTATAATGTGTACATGAATCCGGGCACTGGTAAGGACCCTGGTTCACTACACATTGGAACAAGGATTACTCAATTTCTGGAGACATGACTAACATCAGTGTACTGACATCAAAGTACAGAGAGAGCGATTAGAGAGCAGAAGGCTCTGTATGTGACTGTGACTGCGACATTATTTTATACCCTATGGAATTGTGTTAGTTCAATTATTGTTGAGTTCAATTAATTAACACTTGTTGTATTTTAAGTGTAGGTTAACATTTACATTTGTTTCTTTGTTTTGTTGTTGATGCATATCACAGTAAGCATTCTAACCACCTTAACAGTTTTATTTGTTTCTCTTATGGAAGCTGTGGAGGTGGGTGCCATTTTTGTTGTATCCTGTTTTTCTCCTGGTTTGTATTTTTTCTTTGAGCAGTTTGGTTAAAAAAAATTTTTTCCCATTCCCTCTTTTGTTTGTTATTTTGGCTTTGCCTAATCCTGAAACTATCACTTCCTATTAGGGGTGTAACCAGTGGTGGAGTCTAGTTTTTTGTAATGAGTATACTGTGATTTTCCCCTCCCAGCCTCATACTTACCCGTCCCAGAGCAACACCCCATAAGCACCGCCACACTCACTAATGCATATACTATGCATCTGATCTGGGCTACATGTAATTGGGAGCATTCTGAAAGACTGCTTATGTGTGTGTTATCAACATGTCAATTTATTATAAGCAACACAAGACTTTAACAGCCAATGACATTTAGAGCTGGAGAGACTGGACTGATTTTCTACTGTTTAGTGTCAATCACTATCTAGCTCAGTCAGTTAAGATAGCCTTAGATGTTATATGAATATGGTCCCTGGAGCATAAGTTTTATCAGCTGGCAAGTTTCAATGCACATTTAAGAGTGCAAGTTGCAACTATTATTACACTAAAAAATGCTGGGTTATAAACAACCCAAGTTGGGTTGAAAATGGACAAACCCAGCAGTTGGGTTGTTTTAACCCAGTGGTTGGGTTAAATGTTTGCCCAACCATTTTGTAGTTTTATTTAACTCAACTATTGTGTAAAAATTGCTGTATTCCTTGCTTAAAATGAACCCAAAATATGTTGGAAATTAACATTTATTAATATTAAATATAATAATTAAACAATAAACATTTATTAAATTGTTTATTAATAAATGTTCACCTGCCTCTAGTAATTATGTGTCTGATTTTTAATTTCCAACCCATTTTGGGTTCATTTTAAGCCATCCATACACTCATTTTTAAACAATAGTTGGGTTAAATAAAACTACCCAGCAGGTTGGGCAAACATTTAACTCAACTGCTAGGTTAAAACAACCCAATCGCTGGGTTTGTCCATTTTCAACCCAACTTGGGTTGTTTTTAACCCAGTTTTTTAGGGTGTAACAATAATGGAAAGATTATCAGTATGTCACAATATCACCCTGTTTGGACTTTGTTTTCTGTTTTGCACCATTTCCTGCCAATCTGTCATCACAGTTTCAATTCACTAACTTGCAATTCGATTCGATATCAGTTATTTTGGATATAGGTCTACTGTATATCAGGTACACATGGCAAAAATCTCTCAACTAATGCTGTCTAATATACATGGAAATCATTAATATTGAAGGTTAAAATGAATTGATTTGACTTATAGGCTATTAAAGAACATTAAAAATTATAATTAATATGTAATATGGTGCATATAAATGCTCCTCTCTAGGGTTCATCTGACTAACGAGTTTATGGTCACTGAATATGTTTGTTCTGAGGTACACTCTAAAAAAATGTTGGTTTATTTTTTCTAACCAAGTCCTGGGTTGAGCCTTTTGGGTCATTTTTTGGGGTTATTTTTCCAGTGTTCCGATAGTTTTTGTGTTACCCAGCTCCCGGGTTAGACGTAATAACCCAGTTTTGGGTAGTTTTTGTTTTACCCAGATCCTGGGTCAGATATAACAACAACCCAGGGGTTGAGTTATTTATCGCGGGCTTTTTGTGACCTCTTCAGGAGAGAGCAGTGCAGCTCCGTCAAATTGGTGCATGTATAATACAGGTTTGTGTATGTTTTATTTTATCTAAAAATTCGTTGTTGTTCTGTATATCGTTTAATTTTATGCAAAGCAACATAACAGAGTCACCTAAACGAGTGTTGCATCGATCTTTTCACGTGATGGAAACGCCTGATGCCAATGTTATGATTTTATTCAAAAAGATACAGAATATAAATATTTAGATGTTAAAATATGTTCTCTGAATTCCACACTGATTATTTCTGGACAGGTTATGGACTCAATCACAGCATTTTCCGGCTACGAGTGAAACGCAGGCGGCGGTCTGAAGTTAGCAGTTCCCCCGCCGAACGCGAGTCATTTCCGGCAGAGATCCAGCGCCGTTACGGTGGAAACAGGACAACAGAGACAGGTCGATTACACTTGAATTACTTCTACATGTTTAATTTGTACTTCTAATATTTGTTAAACAAGCTTAAATGTAGGCAATATGTATTAAAAACTATATAAAATATGCTATACAATAAAATATGATTGAAAATCATGCAAACCAGTTGTGTGGAGTATTTAAAAAAAAAAAAAGTTGTGAGGATTTAAGTTAATCCGTAAACATTAATTCATGTATTAAGTAAAAGAAAACATAAGCTGGTATTATAGTAAAAATGAATCAACCAATTATGCTGGGTTAAAAAAACAACCCAATTTGCTGGGTAAAATTAACCCAACATGTGCTCTGTCCTATATTTACCCAGCCCTTGGGTTGTTTTTAACCCAGTGTAGCCTAAAGGCTGATTTATTCTTCTGCGTCGAGTGTACGCCATAGCTACGGCGTAGGTTGTGTGTAGCACGTGTAGCCTACGACGTAGCCTGACGTGCACCTCTTCAAAAATGTAACAACACGTAAATTCTACGTGGACCGCAAGCGCTCTGATTGGTCTGCTAGAACCCCTCCCTCAGGTCAAAAAACTGGCGTGGAGCAATCGGAGAAGAGCGAGCACTTTCAACTTCCATATAAATGAAAAAACACTTGTTTCAGGGGACACATACAGTCAAACTGCAACAAAAGTCGTTACCTATTTGCCGCTTCTCTGCCATTTCTATTTGTAAGCTTCTCTGACAACGTACATGATGAGCTGCTTCTTCTTCAGCTTTTGCCTTGATCCTCAACATGACCGCATACACTGCTTCCTAGTGGTCTGCATGCACGGCGACTCGGACAACAACGCAGAAGAATAAATTAAAACAGACGCATAGCCTACGGCGCAGAGGCTCCGGCGTAGGTCCGACACAGAAGTATAAATCAGCCTTAAATGTGACGTTACATTGTTTACAAGCTGTTATTAACTTCATTCCGCGGTTGAAACACTGATTAAGCGATTACACGAGACATGATACGGATTTTAAGTTGTACTGTATCTTTTAACATACCTTCAGATGTTCATTCATGTTTATTTGGCGTTAACCGGTATTAAAGCGGAGGAGAGGATCAGTTCATGTGCGCTTCACGCTGCCACTTCTCTTAAACTGAGGCACTACAGCGATCTGTCACGCCACATTCTCTGTCACGCTGCCACTTCTCTTAAACTGAGGCACTACAGCGATCTGTCACGCCACAAAACAGTATATGTTTTTTTTTATTTAGTAGTAAAATGAGCAGAAAGCAAAAACAACAAAGCACAAAGCTTATTGTGATTTATTGGATGGTTACATATCCTCGCGCTTTTTTAAGTGGGTATACGGAAATCCTTGACCTTTCGTGGATATATACGACGTCTGCATATCACATAGACTACAAGTATGGGCTCCCTATATTTTAAAGTATTAGCAGAGATAATTTTTTTATCCTTAAGAAACTCAATTTAAGAATTCTATTAAAGACAAAGACACAACTTGTTCAGTAAACTACTGTTTAGTAAAAAAACTATTTAGTTTTAATTTCTCCCCCTGCTGTACCAAACCGAACCGACTTCAAAACCGAGGTATGTACCGAACCATCAGTTTTGTGTATCGTTACACCCCTACTTCCTATTTAAGTTGTTTTGAATACCTTGTCTCTGTTTTACAGGCTGTAAATACAAATATTGACTATGATTTGGTTGTTTGTGGTGCTGTGGCAGGGCTCAGACTAGTGATCTTTAAATCCTTTAATATTGTTGCATCGCTTAAACCCCTAGACTTGTGTAGGACGTAACAAAATTTAGTGTTAGATTTTCAAAACATTGTTTTTAATGATTATTGCATGAAAGGGACATCACAGACTCTTCATAAAAATCATTTTCCAATGTGATCAGTCTCTGCACAGAGGTGCTAGAAATCTGCCATCGTCTTTTCAACATTAGATGGAGCTATAACTCTATTCTACCAGTTGAAATCTGTAGCCATTTGTGCCTTTTCTGTGGTTTTATGTGTGGAACTAATCAAAATGGCCAATTTAAAAAAAAAAAATTCAAACCTTTGTGTCACATCACATCCTTCTTTTTTTCCTCTTACAGACTAGATGGATTTGGACAATATCAATGATATAGGCTCACTAAATAAAAATTGGGCAAGAGAAGTTAAAAAACCATTTCTGATGATTGGATATGCAGGTGGACTTCAGTGAAATAAACAATTTGCTTTTTGAAATTGGGCATGTAAAGAACACATTACAACTTATAATAGAGAATAATTAATTTTATTTTTTCATGAGTTATTTTTACACACACACACACACACACACCACCACCACCACTCGTGTGCCACTTAGAAATGACATGCAGAGACATGAGACACATATTGGCAGTGACACTGGTGATAATGGATGAACACACAGAAGCACACATTATCATTGTTGTATATGATCCCACCTCCTATTTCTGCATGGCTGCCAGGCCCGAGGCTGATGCCAGGCACTGATAGCTGGCAGACTGTCAGTAATTTGTGTTAATTGTGGGAAGTTTCCATTGCTGGCGACCAGTCAGCTGGCACCACTTCAGCCTGTTTCCTTGTGGCCCAGAAGCTCATTCATGCTTTCTGCCCTTCTTTCACTGCTGATCTATGATCAGTGTCTGTCACTAAAATATCTTGCTCTTACATTGTTAGGGTATTAAAAACAGTCTCGGATCAACATGCACACTTTAAAAAAAATCATCTGGATCTATCAGGTCTGTGATATATTTTCAACTTTTAACACATAATTAAAAGCTAATATTATTATTTTGTTTATTGTATTTTTGATGCTATGCCAACGAGAAAGTAACACACACTAGATAATATAGATGTTGGGTTAAAAACAACCCAAGTTTGTTTAGTTGGGGTGTTTTAACCCAGAGAATCGGTTGTTTTAACCCAGCGGTTGGGTTAAATGTGTGCCCAACCTGCTGGGTAGTTTTATTTAACTCAACTATTGTTTAAAAATCACTGTATTGCTTGCTTAAAATGAACCCAAAATATGTTGGAAATCAACATTTAGTAATATGTTTAATAAATGAACATTCATTCATGTTTAATGAATAATAATTAAACATTCATTAAATTGCTTATTAATAAATGTTCACCTTTTGATTATTATCATTGCCTCTAGTAATTATGTGTCTGATTTTTAATTTCCAACATATTTTGGGTTCATTTTAAGCCAGCAATATAGTAATTTTTAAACAATAGGTGAGTTAAATAAAACTACCCAGCAGGTTGGGCAAATTTAACCCAACCGCTGGGTTAAAACAACCCAATCGCTGGGTTTTCCATTTTCATCCCAACTTGGGTTGTTTTAGCCCAGCATTAGAGTGTATAAAATAAGAAAAAAGAGATGAATGAAATTTCAATAGTCAAAGTTATATTAATAAAATATAAGCTCATTAATTTCTCTTACAAGCGATTCATCTTTTACCGGTAGGTATTTATCATTTTTTAACTAACCACAATTAAGTAATTACACTAATTATGCTAATTAAGACCAATAATGAAGAGCTGAGAGTCACGTGAACATTCTCTCTCTCTCTCTCTCTCTCTCTCTCTCTCTCTCTCTCTCTCTC
Source organism: Anabarilius grahami (assembly GCA_003731715.1). Classification (NCBI taxonomy): domain Eukaryota; kingdom Metazoa; phylum Chordata; class Actinopteri; order Cypriniformes; family Xenocyprididae; genus Anabarilius; species Anabarilius grahami. Next base: position 3,031,952 of record RJVU01029436.1, read on the forward strand.
TCTCCAGACTAACCACACTGCAGAATCATCATAGATGCCCAGACGAAAAAAAGAAAAAAAAAGCTTTAATGCCTCAGAAACAAAAGAAGTAGATTGTAAATGTTAATTTTTATCAAAAGATATCAGAGAAGAGACAATCACAGAAATGATGGGCCCTGCAAACAATAAGCAGTGAATTCTCATAAATGAATTCTAGAAAAAGTGTTGTAATTATTGAAGTTGTATTGTGGCACGTGAAATTGCTAATTATGACAACAATGTTGCCATAAAATTGTTATCTTGGCAAAAGATTTGCGCTTGCTTCTTAACCATTCAGTGTTTTCCTTTTTTCGCCCGTTTTTCAATGAATTAATTAGGCGATCACTGTAATTACTGTTTATATTGTTGTTAATGAGCCCAAAGGCAAGCGAGCAGTACTCATCCAAATTACACTCACTAGGCACAGAGCCAAGGAGGAGTCCAAAAGAGAGCAGGGGGAGAATAACATGCTAAATACTCCCCATATCTGCCTAATCATCAGCCGGCCTTTTAGCGTACACAAACTGCTAACTCAAAGCACATTATTTAACATTTATCTGAAAATATGCTATGGAGACTGAAAGGCCAAAATCTTTTAAAGTTATTTGAGATTTGAGAACTGTTGTTGCACAATGTTGTGGTTTAGCAGTTTGCAGGTGTGTTATCATTGTATACAATGATTGCGTGGGTAAGAAAACCTTTTGCTTTTTTCTTGATTTAAATATTCATGATTAATAAAAAAAGAGAGAAAAACTGAGTGGGTTCAAATGTCTGAGATCACAAAAATCTGGGATTAAAAATACAGGAAATAAACAGAAAAAAAAATTAAATGTAAAAATATTTAAGAGTCTGCCTAGCCCTTGCACCATCTGAAAGGTGTTTAGTTTATCATTAAAAAATGCTTTTTAGTAGTGCCCTGATTAAACTTATATCACATAAAGGATATTTACATGTACTGTATACTTGTTGAAATGAGCCTCTTCAAAAGTTTACATCACCTTGATGATCATTGTTTTTATGTTTTGTATAAATTGTGAATGAATCCCTGCTTTGTCTTGAGTAGTGAAACTAAAATCCTCCAGATCCTGCACATTCTTTGATTTTCCAGCATCTTCTGCATAATTGAGCTCATCCTAACTGTGGCTAATGTTACTCATTTTTAGGAAAATTGAGGGACTCAAAAAAGATACAAACATTTATTTATTACAAACATTTATTAATATTCACTTTAAAGGGTTACTTCAACCAAAAATGAAATTTCTGTCATTAAGTATTCATCCTCATGTCGTTCCAAACCTGTAAGACCTTTGTTCCTATTCAGAACACAAACTAAGATATTTTTGCTGAAATCCAAGAGGTTTTTTTTTTAATCCTCAATAGAAATCAACGATATTACCACATTCAAGGTCCAGAAAAGTAAAAAACATCATTAAAATAGTCAACGTGACTACAGTGGTTCAACGTTAATGTTATGAAGCGACGAGAATACTTTTTGTATGCAAAAACAAAGCAAAAATAATGACTTTATTCAACAAATTTGTCTCTCCCGTCATTCTCCTATACTATTTTCGTCTCAGTATTGGCCGACGCCTGTTCACAGCACGACGCATGCGTGTGATGCTGACAAAACACTATATTAAAAAAAAAAAAAGAACTTTTGAACATGCTGATTAGTGTAAATTATTTTGTCTTATATGTAAATATGTCACTTACGAAGGGCAGTACTAAATAATAAAAAATATATATTTTATTCTTTATACTTATTATATAAATATACTTGTATAAAATGCAATGGGTTTAAGCCATATTTCATTGTCAAAAGTCATCGATCAAATAAGCAAATTTGTGACAATGTGAAATTCTTAAACACATCATAATTAATTTCATATAATTTTTACGGATTTTTAAAATATACATTCATTCATATATGAAATTACTAAATATCTCATACAATTAAGTCTCAGGATTTTGGACCCCATACATTTTTTACATTATTAAACCCATACATTTATAACATTTTTAAGCTTGAACTCAAATAAATTGGCCAAATTTACCTGAATTCAATCTGTGCACAATTCATACAAACTACATATAGGAATATAAATGTTTCACAGTAGCTATTGAAGTCTGCGCTCTTTGTTCTCTCTGTATAGGGGTTCTGCTCCATTTATTGCAGCGGTAATGAATTTATTCTCTATGTAACACTCTGTGATTGCTGCGGCTCTACATCTATTGTGCTTCCTGTGTTGGAATGGCTTTTTTCCCCCACAGGAGGCTGCCCTTACTGCTCATACTTCCTGGCTTCCTTTCATTCATCTATTAGTCCTCTCTTTTAAAGGTCAGGGGTGTCTTTTATGCTATTGAGTATCGGACAGGAGAGAGACTGTCAGGCTTGGTATTATTGCTCCAAATAACACCAGCATGACTAAAGGCTGATAGAAGCATTAGAAGCGCTGCACACATAAGAAATACGCATACACACACACATACGCACAAATGATCTCCAGTCTCCCTGGCAACCATTTAGCTCTTTCTGGTCAGGTGAAACAGAGAACTGACCTCCCACACAAGAGACAATAGAAGCATTTAAGATTTTTGCTGATGGATTTGAACCTCGGAAGAGATCAGGGGCACAAAAGTGCTCTACAATGTGATACCGCAGAAGATGAGATGAGAATCTAAAGGATGGGAAAAGAGACGCAAACCGAAGATGAGGGAACTATAAGGCTGATTTAGAATTTTATTGAAACAATTGAGGAAAGTGTACTGTGGCAAAAATGTCTTTTGACAGATCTAGTTACCTATTTGATCAAGGATGGTCCTTGTATTCGGGTTCAGACAGACACACACACATTCACGATGTGGTTCACACACACTCGCACACTCCTATTCACACACACAGCAAGCTACATGCGAGCTGTCAGCTCTTTAATTAACAGTCATTTCCTGTACCTTCTCTCCATGTGGCACTTTGACCCAATCAGTGTTGCAGAGGGAACATTGCAAGTACAAGAGCAGGGAAATGTGTGCAAAAGAAAAAAAGGCTTTAATAAAAATGCACACACACCAGGAAGGAAGTAAGAAGAGAAAGCAACGCACGCTAATGTAGATGTTCTATTTCACTCAAATGAAAAATTGAATTTAATTATTTTAATATGAAATATTAATAACTACCTCACGTTCGCTCGCAGACATTTATCTAAATAGAGCGCCTAATTAATGTGTCTGGTGCCCTTATTATTCTTCGAGGGGTTTTGGAGCAGAGAGGAGAGGCATGGAAGGTCATTTTTAACCGGGGCTCATGGGAAATAAAGATGAGCCAACGGAGAAGGGTCATTGTGGCGGAAGGCATGGCTGCGAGCTCATCTCTGCTAACCTGTTGAAAATGAACAATTTACAACATGAATCTTGAACACATTTTGAATGGCTATATTGTTAGACGTTCCACAAAGCAAATTCTCTTTATTCCACTGATCAGACAGCGCTGGATTTGAGTGTGTGGGCGAAGACGCATTGTGTTTTGTCTTAAGGTGTTTTGACATTTGCCACTCTGTTACAGAGATGTAATTATGCTAAAAGAGTAATAATATTGTAAAATAATTATAGCAGAATTTCACTTTATGTATGTCATTTTTTTAATTATAAAAAGAGAAAATAATTCAAGTGCTATTTAATATCAACAAGCAACTAATAAAAAATAAAACATATGTCTAGATAATAGAAATAATGGTAACACTTTACAATAAGGTTCATTTGTTAACATTAGCCTAGTTAATGTATTAACTAACATGAACTGACCATGAGCAATACATTTGTATTAGTTAATCTTTGTTAACGTTAGTTAATAAAAATACAGCAGTTGTTTGTTTACAGTGCATTAACTAATGTTAACAAATACAACTCTTGATTTTAATAATGTATTAATAAATGCTGTAGAAGTCCAGTTCATTATTTGTTCATGTTAACTAATGTAGTTAACTAATGAACCTTATTGTAAAGTGTTACCAAAATAACAATAGGGCTTTTCACACTTGAAATAGTTAACCCTGGGTCATTCTAAACGGGTTATCATACTTCACGTTTCACACTGCTCATAATTTTTCCCGGGTTAACAGTTAATCCTGGGGATTTAAAAATTCGTTTCACATTGTACATTCCTAAACACCTGGGTTACCGTTTGCATATTTGCGGTGTTAGTGTCATTGATTGGATAAATGCACCACGTGATTTGTTTACATCGACGTCACTTTCCCGCCGGAATGCGCTCCCTCAGCTGGACTGAGTGGCAAAAGAACCTGCTGCGTGACTGGATTTAATAGGGGAAACTGTGAAAACGCGAGTAAAACTAACGAATTACTCTAAAGGTTGGAATTGAAAGTGTTTCTTACAGCTTGTCAAATAAACCTAATCCATGGATATTGACATGCAGCCAGGAGTCGTGTTTCCTGACATTTATATGTGCCTGATTTGACTCTGAGGAAACACATAAAGTAGAAATCTGCCTGTGAATATTTTATATAACTACAATACAGGTAGGTTTAAATCCGCGTAATCACTTATATCAATGTTATATCGTCATATTGTCCAGCCCTAAAACATATATAGTTTTATAGTATAGTTTTTGTCAGTGTTGTTTTTTTAAAAACACCCAATTATGCAGAATATAAGATGGAAAATATTTAATTGATGAGTTGTCAACATAATATATAACAATACAATATATACGGTATGATTTTACCTCAAAATCCAACAATTAGACAAAATGATAACTGCAAATCCATGTTTCTCTGCTGGAGTCCAGCTGTTTCTGTGAATTGCAGCGATCCGTTTGCTTTTTTTTCTGTAGCTTTCGGCAGTCTTTAAATATATACCTCAGGTTTTGTGTCAAAGCTATTTGTACAGTCAATCACAAAGGTCTTTCCCGTTTTGTATGTGTTTTGTGTGTTTTTCGCGGCATTCACGCTGAAAACTAATGCTGCCGCTCAGTCTTTTGCCACTCAGTGGGCGTGACCGCAGTCATAACGGTCGACGGTGACGTCACGTGCATACCCTCTATTGCCGACTGTAGGCTGCTATCGAGTTTATACTGAATGGATTGTCGGACTATAAAAGTAAGAACTGTCTCTCAAATTGTCACGTTTTCCGTCAACATTTGACATTTCTTCTCAAACACCGATTTACTGTTTATATACAATGTGCAGTGTTTCTGTGACTGTCTAAACTGTGAATATGAAGCAAGCTATTGGTTAGCCGTTGCTAAGTATCTAAGTTAGTCATAACATTTTAAGACCGCGTCGTTTCACACGGTACACGTTTGGCACCACAAAGCGGAGCAGGGTTTCATCCCGGGTAAAAAGCTGTGTTAACCCCGCTTCTAAATTACAAGTGTGAAACTTTATTTTACCCGGGGTTAAAAGCTGTGTTTAGAACTACAATAACCCAGGGTTAAAAAAAGCCCTAATATTAATACACCATAGAAATTCATGTCTTGGTATATTTATTAATAGCTAAACATCAAAATTAGGGTCAATGGTAAAAAAAAAAAGTGTCTATGATGATAGGCTACGTTAATTTCACAAGGTTTTGAAAAATATTTATACCATTATCAAGAAAAGTTTAAATTTGATGGCTCTAAAATGTCACAGTGTGCAGTATAATCATGTGAAATGTATAATCTTCTTTACACTTTGAATACATGTGGGTGTACAAAGTTATTCTTTAAGGAAATGTAAATACATTTTTCATGATAACATCAAGATCAAATATCATGAATTATTAATTCATGAATAGCATCTACATGTTGGTTACACCACATTCTCAAATATCAATAAGCAGTGAATTAACAATAAATATTAAATATAAATATTTGTATAATAAATAATAATAAAAGATTATGCCAAACGACTTAATAAGGGTTTCCTTTAAAAAAATATTCCTTTTAATGTGGCTCTTTTCTTCATTATGATATCTGGACAGTTGTATCGCCGGTGAAATGAAATTACTTTGCCCCTTAAAAATGTCCAAATGAATTGTGATTTAGAAATAATAAACATGCTCATTATATAAGATGTGTATTCAAGTCATTGTTGCTCTTAATGTATTTTTAAATAAATTTGTAGATCCACACGCACACCACACAAAAAGAGCATCGTGACATTGGCACTCATGATCTGATGATGAGCACAACATGATATAATTTCTGGAGAAGAACAAAGAAATTTTGGTAGGGTCTGAACTCTGTGTAACCATGACTGCATAAGGCTGAAATAACGAGGCCTTCAATTAGCAGTGCCCAATCAATGTGGTAATTGCAGTGAGAGGCTGATGTAGAGTGAGGGATTGCTGCTAGCTGCAGTCCCGTATCGATTTACTTAAAGCAATTAGACGCCTTCCCTCCACCATGGAGCTTGAGTCCCTCACCATCTGCTCCAAACACACAGCGCAGAGGCTCGGTAAATATGCTACAGGAAATAAGGATATGAGGATCAGTGATTTTTTATTTTTTCATTTTCTCTGCAACACAGTTATGTGAATAAAGATAAATGCAAACACTACACAAAGGACTTAATACACACACACACACAGAGAAAGGAAAACGGGTGAGACTGAAAAAGGCTATGTTCAGACTGCTGACAAATCTTTTCAGGCAGACTGTCCGCACTATTAATTGCAAGTGATCAAATAATTGATCATTTCAGTCACCGGTTTTGACGTTATCGTTGTGTGTCGCATTAAGAGTGACGCAAAGGACAATTTGAAATTCGTTTTGAGCATCCAGACTGAGACGCATCTGATTGGAATTGCATTTCAAACCTCTTCCAAATGTGGTCCAAAAATCAGATTTCATGTGTTTTTTTGCTGTCCACACTTTCAAAAACCCAGCTAGATAAAATCTTGATATGTAAAAAAGCAGATTTTTTGCTGGAAGTCTAAACATAGCCAAAGACAACATAAGAAAACAGTACACAATTTGATGAACATTCAGTCTGTAGTTGAAAAATTATATTTGTATTATCTTATATATGTATGCCATCCATCATACTACAGGAAATTTGGAGAGAATGGTGTGCCGAAGATGCCAAACAACATCCAACCTCTTTTTATAGAGGTAAGTCACTGTTATAACCAAGATTACATCCATTTACACTTTATCTATAATGGCTATAATGGAGAAATGTAATAGGCCTATACAGTAGCCCCTTCACTTTCCATCACCGCCGCCATACACAAACCACTGCTGAGTGCACAATAGATGCTAGCTAATATTGATTTTGAAAGCTTTTTCTCTGTCCAAGATGTCTTTTCAGTTCGCCCACAGCTAATCTTCAGGTTTCTTCTAATGCATTTGCCTGCAGTCATAAAAGAGCCACTTGAGTGGGCTGCAATGACAATCCAGCGGTCACTCTGCACAGTCGCAACTGCTATTCTGTGCTTTTGACTGGGAGAAGCTAAATGGTGCTCTAATTGTGATGACCTTCATTGCAAAGGGAACTCCATAATTGGAAAAACAGCCCTGGAGTGTGTCCATCTTCAGAAGAGCCTGGAAGGCAACAGAGAAAAAGAGAGATACATAGATAAAGAGACAATAAGGAACAAATAAAAGAGCGCAGAATAGATTATCAAGCAGATTCACTAATGCATTGTGAACAGAGCAAGAATTTATAAGAAGACGTGTCACTGAATAGATAGCATGAGAAATGAAAGATGCATTCTGGGCCACGCGCCTGCCAGTTTCTCAGAGTTCACTTCACCCTACGGCTGATTATGTCAACGCATGTCAAGATCTGGCAGTGCTCATTTGGATGGCAGTTGTCACTATAGGATGGATGTCCATTAGCAAGACCACCACTCCGCTAGACTGAACAAACACAGACGCAGCTCCGCAATTGGCAGTCCTTTTTTTTTTATGTGCTCAGATTTCTTTAACTCTAGAGAAGATGGTTCTAGATCATCGGGTTATAAGTGAGACAATCTATAATGCAAGTAAGGGATAATGTACAGTCTGCTGGTCATTTACGCTAAATAAACCTGATATATAAAAAATACATATTGACATACTGGACATATTGATTTAAGCTGAAATTATTTCATAATTTTACCATAATTTTCAATTATCTTAAAGCTTCCACTAAGAAACAAATACAATGTACAAAACAATTGGCCTAGCAACACCACAACAATAATAACAAAAGCAATATAATATTTAGTCTCTTATGCTCACTAAGGCTGCATTTATTTGATCAAACACACTGTAAAACAGCAATATTACAAAATAAGATTACAATTTAAAGTATCTGTTTAACATTTTATTATATTTCAAATTATTGAAATGTATTCTTGTGATGTCAAAGCAGAATTTTTAGCAGCCATTATTGCAGTCTTCAGCAGTGTAGTGGGTAGCACATTATAAGTAGCGAAAGTTACATAATCAGATAACTTTTTCAAGTAACTAGTAAAGTAATGCATTACTTTTTTTTTTTTTACTTTTTCAAATAACACAACTTACTTTGTTTTCCCATGTATTGACTGACAGTTCTCCTGTCCCAATGTTGAGAGAAATCAATAGTAAAGTGCAGAGGCGCTGTGTAAACATGATGGCTATTGTAGTTCTAGACTAAATGTGAGCATTTACTCATCTCACTTGAGAACAAAAACAGATTCAGTATTCCTCAAAATGATTAAAAACAGTAAAATGCAAACTCAGAATATTAAGCAAACCTGCAATAATTAAATATGTTAAATAATACATACTTTATGTATTTAATCTCACTTTATTAATCAGTGTCTTTGCTGCTGACATTTCTCCTGCGTCTTTTTCTTCTGCGATCCAGAAAGGCAGCAGAACTGCGCCCTTTACTGTACAGACATTTCCTTCATACTGAAGCTTATTCATTGCACTTTTGGTGTGAAAGGGCCTTTATATTTGTCAAATTATTAACAAATTATTATTAAAAAACATAAAAGCAAGCCCTGTTTGAAAAAAGTAACATAACACTACTTTCCATAAAAGTAACTAACGCAATTAGTTACTTTTTTAGGGAGTAATGCAATATTTTAGTGCATTACTTTTAAAAGTAACTTTTACAACACTGGTCTTCAGTGTCATTTGATCCTTCAGAAATCAGTGTAATATGCTGATTTGGTGCTCTCATTATTATCAATATTGAAAACTGTTTTGCTGCTTAAAGGTACAATATGTAAGATTTTTGGATTATTATATCCAAAAAACCACTAAAACAATGTTATATATTTTGTTGATGCTTAATATCAATCTAGCTTACTACAGTGTGCAACAAGTGTCTCATAGTAGCCGCAGAGTGAAAGCACAGAGTAGCACTATAACAACTTTCAACACACAAATGTATCTAATATGTATCTAATTACCTCACATACGTTTGACCGGAAGAAGCGGAAGCGCCGACTGTGGCATAATAAAAGCTCCACTTCTCACTTCTCATTAGCAATCGCTCCAGCGGCCTCGTTTCTGCTCGCACAGCACTAGGTCTTGCTCTGCTTCATACTATAGTAATGGTAATAATCTCATCCATGATCATGATTTCAGCCCGAGTCCCGTCCTGATTATTTTCCACCGGCTGTAGACGTGAAGACAACACATCCCATGATTCCGTGAAATCAAGCCGTCACCAAGCTACTCCTTTGTTTTGAATAAGCGACCTCTAGTGGCGAAAAGTTACATATTGTGCCCTTAATATTTTTTTGAAACCATATTTTTTCCAGGAATCTTTTATGAATACGGAGCCCCGCACATGACATGCAGGAAAAAAATAGTAGGCTAAATCGTGTGCACAATTTACTAATTCGTTCCCTCGATTTACTAAAACGTGCGCACTATTTACTATTTCGTTCCCTCGATTTACTAAAACATGCGCACGATTTACTATTTCGTTCCCTCGATTTATAAATCATGCGCATGATTTATAAATCGAGGGAGCGAAATAGTAAACCGTGCACACGATTTAGTAAATCGGGGAACGAATTAGTAAATCGTGCGCACAATTAAATTTTTTTTCTTGCATGTCATGTGCGGGGCTCCGTAGATGAATTCTAAGTTCAAACGAACAGCATTTATTTGAAATAGACTTTTTTGAAACCAAAGTAAAAGTCTTTAATGTCACTTTTGATTAATTTAATGCTTCCCAAAATTTCGAATGGTAGTGTATCTGACTGCTAAATTCCAGTTTTCCAATCAGAATCAAGTTTTCCAGAGCGTTGTGTAATAAGTTGAAATATTATAAACTGGACAGCATTGCAGGTTTTCATGATTATACTGACAGTCTAGCATGACCTCTTGTACATTATTGCTTAGTTTTATAAAATTCTGATATTCTGCTATCTCAAAACCTCTTTTTTCATTCAGAGCAGATCTTTTTAAAGTTATTGAATCAGGAATAAGGCAAATTTATCATCTTAGGCAGTCTCTTCTCTCATCATCAGTACTGTAATTAATTAACACCATCTGAGCCACGTTCATCACAAAGAGACAGTCTACCTCAAATCACCTTAAGCTTGTCACGTCGTCTGATGGTGGTGTGCTTTCAGTTTGCTTTAAAAAATCCCCCGCAAAAATGCCTCACAAGGCTGTCTCTTTATCCTTTAATGGTTTGAATAAAGCAAGTTTATTAATCTGCGGAGAAAGTGAGGGGCGGGAAAAAAAAGACGAAAGAAAGTGGAACGAAAGCACTTTTGGCTTTCATTTTATTTGGTGCAAAGTAAGACGGAGAGAGAGGAAGGAAAAAGAGAAAATCAATTACTGAGCACACCTGAATATTATTTCCTGTCCTATCCTTCTACCTCCTATTCCAGAAAAAAAAAAAATAGGGAAAAAACTAAATTACTCAGCAAACTTATCGCTTGCCGTAGCAGGGCTGGTATTAAAGAAAACAATCAAGGCTGGTGGGATTAATCTCTGACAGCAGCCTTATCTTTAACTTGCACCTTTGTTATTTTCTGATGAGCTGCTTCTTTCTGTGCTGCCACATTGTGCCATACCTCAGTGCTCCCTTTCATTGGTTCCCCAGGCTGTGGCGGAGGACCCTTTCAGTTTATTAAAAAACCTTTATTTGTGAAGAACAAAGAGGAGACGAAGGCAAACAATAAGGTCAGGCAATCTCTTTTCTGCCAGCTCTCTCTCCTCTCACCTGATATTTGGAGCATTATCAGAGTGTGTATATATGTGTGTGTGAGGTTGTGCGGAGAAGGAGGCAGTGACAGCAAACATTCTCCAAGGGGTGATTGACACATATCAACCTCTAGCGAATAACCTTTTCCCTGCTCTTCATATCATAAAGGGCACCATCGTCTCCTCTTGCCACTGCAAGGACATGTCAATGTGAAAATGCGGATGTGCCACACACACACGCACAAATATGGAGAAATTAATGCTAAATAGACATGGCAGTTAACACATTTGCAGTCGTATTCCATGAATGGTTTTATTCACATTCAAGAACTCCAAGAAAGTGATAAAATTAGTCCCAATGAGTCACTAATGGTGTGTTCCAATTCGCATACTATCCATCCTAAATAGTATTCGAAATTAGAATTAGTACGTCCTAAATCATTGTATGTTGAAATGAGTATTCCAAAGATACCCGGATGGTGTACTTTTTACGGTCAGAATCTGAAGTGCAGATCCGTGCAAACGGCTAATATTGCCCACAACCCATTGCGTGTTGGGTGAGGATTCGATTAGAACTCCAAACACAAATAAAAAGTGTTAAAAAACTACAAATATGACGGGTGTGCGAGACAGACAGTTAAGCAGAGCGGTTTAGATAAAGGGGTTTGACTGATTAATAATCAGTATCTAACCTGACTAAAATATATTTATTCTATGTTATCCACATTATATTTCATCTGCAACAGCATTGTGCATTTTTATAAAGATGCGTTTGGTCATTAACTTTTAAATGCATTATTATGCAAACATGAGGAGAGTTCTCTGAATGAAAGATCAATGCAGACTTGCGACTACATTTCTCTCCGAAATGGTAGGAAATGAAATTGAATTGAATGTGGAGGATTTTAACTGTGACAAGATGATTGACAGGGAAGTTGACAGGACGTTGACAGGACGCACACAACTAAGCGACAGTGTTGTCTGTTAAACACGCAGTTATGATAAGTAGAATGTCCCAAAGCTTGCCTACTCATCTGTTACACACTCAAAAGTATGTACTTTTTCTTCACAAAAACAGTACATACATTTAGGCAAATTGGGATGCAGCGTAATTTTTTGTTTATTATGTGCTGGTGCATATGACAGTGGTTTGGACTTTTACTGCCACCTAGTGGTGTGGATGTAGCATCAAGCAAAAGCAGTTTTCAATTACCGATGCCATTGTAGAAACGCACTATAAGCAGTCAGCCATGATTCATTTATTCCATGACAAAAAATGTCAAATATGAAGGGTTACAGATCTCAACACGGCGACCAGCTTCTATTAGGCTACTGATGTATAAAGAAGCCCTTTTTCCGCCACATAAGAAAAAAAAGATCTGGTAAATCATAATTATAATTATAATTATGACATGCTAAGTCATCATTATGAGATGTAAAGTCGAAATTATGACATACTAAATTGAGATTTTGAGATAAAAAGTCAAAATTATGAGTCATGTTATGATGTAATTATTTTGATTGTCATAATTTTGACTTTTTAAGTCATAATGTTGACTTAGTATGAGGTATTATTGACTTTTTATGTCATAATTTCGACTTATGCTATAACATCGACTTAGTATGTTATAATTTTGACTTTTTAATAGCGTAATCACTGAGCTTTGGTTTCCTTCTAATCTCTAACCGTTTCTCCTCCTAATCTCCTCTATATCGCTTTAATATACAGCATTCTGTGCAGAATTAAAATAGGTCCAATACGTTTTGTTGTCTGTACCGACTTGCGCGTATGATCCGCTCTGTGCTCTTGTGTCTCTGGACTGGAGCAGACTGCTCGCGCTGCGGCAGTTCACGTGACGCTAATGCGAAAACGGATTTAATTTGCGTCAGTGGAAAGCATATTTACACTGTCTGAATCATTCCATATCCTCTATAAAGTGCACTATGTGCCATTCACCATATAGAAACTAGTAAATGTGTGAACAAATGACCGATTTCAGCCGCAGCTTCAGCGTCTGTTTATACAGTGTAGGAGGGGGCGGGACTTCTAGAGAGCATTTTATTGGACAGAAGATTTGATGAGAAGCTAAAGTGCGTGGTGATGTCATGAAAATCTGTGAAGTGAGAGACTGTAAGTTTTGAATGCTTATATCTCCTAAATGCGACTTTTGTCATTGTTTTGGAACACACCAGCTTATTCATAACCTTAAGGCTAACATATTCATACTAAAAGCTAAAAAACTTAAATTTTGATTTCAGGGGGACTTTAATCTTATAATTTAGCATGTCATAATTTCGACTTTAATGTTGACTTTTTAAGTCGACTTAAAACTTTAAGGCCTGGTTTCACAAATATTAAACTAGGATTAGGCCTTAGTTTAATTAGGGCATTTATGTAGCTTTTATAAACGTCAAGGAGTATGTAGCTGCTCTGTCTGAACAAAGCTTCTGATTCTGTGAGACTCTGAAGGTGAGATGCTATTATTATTTAAGGAATATTCTGGGATCAGTAGATTCAAAGTTAAGTGTGATCAACAACATTTGGGACATAATGTTGATTACCACAAAAATTCTTTAGTTCTTTAGAAAAAAAATAATAAATCAATAAATATCTATTCAGGGTTACAGTAAAGCACTTACAAGTAATTGTAAGTAAGTGCAAGTTGTAAGAAAAAAGCAAATGCATAATGTTAAAATACACAGTTTTAAAAGTATAGCCACAAGATGTAAACAATATTCATACTAACATGATTTTAATGTTATAGAATAGCTTACTAACCTTGTCTGTGTAAAGTCTTGTGTCTATTAGTACTGGCCGTTATTCGCTTGCATGTAAATGACTCACTGTAAAGGTGTGGTCACAATAGCGATATTGAGGCTAAAAAAAGGTCCATTGTCAATAGTGTAGCGATGTATGAAGCACAACTCAAACAGAAGTCAAGTCACTTTCAAACCACGCAGCTTGCCGATATAATTTCGAACAAATTCAAGTCAAAACAAAGTTTGTTTGGAGTTCATTTTGGGAATCTAAAGAGCTTGAAGAAGCACTTCATCGTGAGTATATCAGGACCTTTAAACACAAGTGAAATCTGCGTTGTACTGAATCCTGAACATTCCTTTAATATTTAGCAGAAGAACTGTTGTTGGTTTGCTGACCTTATGAACATGTTACTCCATAATCTTTAGGGAACAGTGCTGTCACAGAGTTCTGCAAAGAAGACCTTACACATTTGGCCACTGCATTGTGTCCAGCCACACTCGCAACCATCTTCCCTCCCTCTCGGTGAAATCAAAGCCAGCATCTGCAGTGACAAGTGTTCCTGTTCACCTCTTTCCTCTTATCTTTCGTTTTCCAGCGAGCTCTTTCTCTCTCTCTCCAGGCTTCTAATCTCCCACCCTCCTCCTTCCCTTCTGTATTCATCAGACTTGGCCTGTCCAGCCGATGGCTCTTTTTATCTGACTGAAGAAGGAAGAGCAGATACACAAATAAAATGGGGAAGGTAGAATCTGATGAATGCAGCTCCCTGCAGTGGCCCGCTCTGAGTGTGCCGTCTTCTTCTGGCCCGTAATGGAGGTCCCTGTTGGCAAAGAGATTTGTCCTTTATTATTCATTGCACTCTGAGGCCATTTCTTCCTCAGAGGGCGTAGATGGAGGAGACAAAGCTAACAGCTCCTGCACTGGGAACATTGCGGTGACTGTGTATTGTTTGATGTTGTTATTGAAGCATGTAGACGCTGCAAACACTTGACACAGTTGTTAAACACGGAGCGCCTAAACGTCTTCTAACTCAACATCAAACGCTATGCTAATGTTGTGTTGCATTAGTGGTGCACAGCGGAGGCAGAGCGGAAGAGGGTGGTGAGGCTGTTGAGAGACGTGCAAATAAACACAAATACACACAAACAATCTGAGGCACTGTACACTCTGGTGGAGTGGAGCTCTGAGAAGTGTTTATAACAATGATAATAGCACATACTCAGACTAACTAACCAATGCATGCAGGAGGGCTCTCTCATTCTGGGCTAAAGAGTTTCAGATCACTTGATGGGAAGTGGTCCTTAGGAAATGAATTCATCCAATCAGACAAGCACATAAACACATCTCTGTTATGCATACAGACAGACACAATGCTACAGCTGGACATCATGCAGATCACATTCAAAGCAATGATGCAGTGTGTCAGTAAGGATAGAATGAGGTGAGATGCCAAGATTGATGTCTGTGTTGCGGCTGCTGTCATTTTTACAGGCCTTAAAGTTACAATGTAACTCAAGTATAGTGACAGAACTTTTTTCCATATTGTGACTTTATTATTATTGAAAACGAAAAAAATGTTGGTTGATGACTACTGTTTATTGGTTGTGGATTAGATGGAGGGAGAACTGTATGTGAGCTTGCAGACATTTGAATGAAAGGGACAGGGTTTAAGTGGACTAAACAATTGGAGAAATCTGGCATGCGTCACCAAATTGATTCACTACGTCACAAAAATGATTCACTGATTTGAATATGTCCGTACTATATAACCCCATGTCACTTAACGTCACATTTACCTCAGGAAAGCTACTCAATGACCATAACCCATTAACTGGAAAATATAACTCTAGAGAGGAGCATTTTGATAAATATTACACTACATAATTACATTACACCCCCCTCCCGGAAGGCGGCGGATTTGCCTTCTCCAAGTGCTCCTCCAGAGCCTCCCCTTCCCTCCTCATTTGGACTTGTTACGCGCCGTAACAAGTCCAAATGAGGAGGGAAGGGGAGGCTCAGGAGGAGCACTTGGTTTCAAATGGTCTGAGACAGATGAAAGTTACAGTGGGAGAGACCATGGTGGCGATGACTGTGGGAGGAGCCAGGGAGGAGAGGGGAGCAGGAGTAGCCAGGCACAGACTCAGAGAGCAGCCAGGATGATGGCCCACGGTGGGGTCAAGGGAGGGAGAAGCCATGGTGGAGGCCAGGTTGGCGATGGACAGAGAAAGAGCTGATGGAAGTGGAGACCCAAAGATGAGGAGCCGATGAGTCCATGTGACATCGATGGCTCTGGAGACCGAGGTAGAGCCGCAGCGACTAGCATCCGAGGTGGAGCCAGGGTGCCAGAGGACTGAAGTGGAGTGGGACCGAGGACCAAGTCGGAGCTGGAGGGAAGGCGGAGCCCTATGGAGCCAAAGGGGTGGAGGGATGAAGTGCAGCTGAAGGTCCGGAAGTCTGTGGTGCAGGCAGAGAGATGTCTGACTAAGATGGAGCCGGAGGAACGAGGGAGCCCAGTGGAACCGCAAGGACGACGGTCCCAGGTGGAGCCGAGGGAGGAGCCAAGGAGGGGTCGACGAGCCAAGCTGGAGCGATGTGCTCAAGGGGATGCTCTTGGCTAGGCGGAGTTGGTGACCACATCCACGCAGCCTCTTCTCATCCCCCCCCTGCGATTATCTGAACCC
>RJVU01029436.1:3067433-3093998 GCA_003731715.1 Anabarilius grahami
GGAAAGATAGTCAATATCATTAAACAAGATTGTTTTCGGTTTGAAATAAGATTATTTTGCTTTCCCCATTGGAAGATTATTTTGCTTGTTTTAAGGAAAAACTCACTTAATTTTGACTTATTTTTTTTCTGAAAACAAGACAAAAAATGTCTAGAAAATGCTTCTTGATTTAAGAATTTTTAGATATTTGGACTGGAAACAAGACAAAAAATCTAAGTAAGAAAAGCAGTNATTGAACTACAAGAAGCAAGACAGTTGCAAGCCTTTGATTAGAGTTATGTAAAGCTTTTGATGGGACAGTTAGGTCCTAGAGATGTGGTGACAACAGCTGCGCAGAGGGGGCCCAATTAGATTTTTTTGTCATGGGGCCCAAAATTCCTGGCGGCGCCCCTGTATGCAGGTCAAGAGTTATGAATAATTTCGATTTTTTTAATGTTTTTGAATTTCTTATGCTAAGCAAGGCTGCATTTATTTAAAAAAAGAAAACAGTATTGTAAAATATTATTATAATCAAAAGAACTGTTTCCTATTTTAATATATTTCAAAATATAATTTATTCCTGATGTCAAAGTTGAATTTTCAGCATCATTACTCCAGTCTTCAGTGTCACATGATCCTTCAGAAATCATTCTAATATACTGATTTGGTGCTCAATTTTTATCAATTATTATTGGTGCTCAATTATTAATAATGGTTAAATATTATCAATGTTGAAAACAGCTTTTGCTTCTTTGTGGATTGTTCGATGAATAGAAAGTTGAAAAGAATAGCATTTTTTTTCAAATGTCTTTACTGTGAATTTTAATTGATTTATGTGTCCTTGCTGAAAAAAATGTTTCTTGAGCATCAAATCAGCATATTAAAAATGATTTCTGAAGGATCATGTGACACTGAAGACTGGAGTAATGATGCTGAAAATTCAGCTTTGCCAACACAAGAATAAATGACATTTTATAATATATTCATTTAGCAAAAAGTTCTTAATATTTCCCTGTAATAATATTCCTGTATTTTGTATGAAATAAATGCAACCTTTGGTGAGAATAAAAATCTTCCAAACGTTTGACTGGTGTATATGACTTTCAGTTCACATATAGCATGGAAAGAACACCCTGAAAACAATCTATCTCACAGTACCACAAGTGGTTCAGCCCTTTCATGTCAGGCATAATCAGCAGGCATATGAACATGGTGCCAAGTGTCTGTGTGCCAGAAAACCTGTGGATGTGGCCCTGGCACCCTGCACCGGCATTTGCTGTGACATATTGCCCGTGTGATCATTCCACCTCAGGGTCGTGTTCCTCTAGCACGGCTGGCGTCCCTTCCTGACAGCAGTGATCCAGATCCCTCACCCTCCTCTCTAATCACTCGTTCTCCAGGGATAGAAGGGTGAATGGGGGGAGGAGTTATTTGAATGAGAGGCAAAGGCCTGGCATGGTTTACAGGGCTCATTTCTGTAATTCATTCTCCGTCTCTCAGGACCTGAATGTTGGCAATGAATCTACCCGAGCCTTTTCTCTTTCATTACTTTCTCTTTCATACTACGCTCCCCAATTTTTTATACTTTACATTTTTCTTCTTTCTTCTAATCATTTGTCCTCCTATTTTCTCTTTTCATTTTCTTTCTTCTCTCCCATATGATTATTCTGCTGCCTGGCACAATAAGAAACATTGATTTTGAATGAATGAGGTGTTTTGGCGGCTGAAAGAGACACGCTCACAGCGTAGACCTATTTTACTTACAATCAGACACGCAAGCCCTCAAAGTGCTTCCATATGCTGCTGCATAATGACATAGATTCAATATCTATATCTATATTGAACCAATGTGCTTTATTTATAAAAACTCATACTTGTCTTGAATTAATCAAGAGGCTTTTGAGAAGCGCCCCTCAAACTAGGAATTACCAAACACACCTCAACCTCACAGACCGTAAATACGCTTGAACACCAACTGAATCCAAAAACTATTTTCAGCACTAATGGCATAGAGTGAGCTGAGAACAGCAATGTATTGGTAATATTTACAGTATTTCATTTCAATTTAGTGACCTTATATTGATTTTTTAATGTTTCATAATTTTATTTAAAATATTATTATTATTATTATTTATCACTCATGTTATGATGCAAATAAAATGTATATTCTATGGTATTATGACTCTATAGTAGCAATGTTTTATTTATGATTTTTAAAAATGTTTTCTTTAACCCAAGTCCCAAATGATTATATGTTAATTGTTTTTGTTATACAATAAAACATATATAAGTATAATACATACAAATATAATTTATTTTTCATTAGTCAGGTGTGTCTGCCACAAAACCAATGAAGATATCAATTAATGTGAAAACATTAATTACACTAAATGCAATTAATAAAATACCAAAGAAAAACGTTTTATATAAACATGTATATAGTTATTTTTACATGTATATAGGAACAGCAGTGTTAAACTAAACATTTTGCTACAAAAACAAGGAATTAATTTATTAAAATAAATCTTAAATACAAAATATAAATCTTATATACCTAAAATTTGACCACCCTGGACCGAATCGGACCACCCTGGACCACAAAACCAGTCATAAGGGTTACATTTTTTGAAATTGAGATTTATAAATCATCTGTATGCTGAATAAATAAGCTTTCCATTGATGTATGGTTTGTTAGGACAGGACAATATTTGGAAAATCTGGAATCTGAGGGTGCAAAAAATCTAAATATTGAGAAAATCGCCTTTAAAGTTGTCCAAATGAAGTCTTTGGCAATGCATATCCACTCACAAACATAGATTTTTGATATATTTACGTTAGGAAATTTCCAAATATCTTCATGGAGCATGATCTTTACTTAATATCCTAATGATTTTTGGCATAAAAAAAATCTATAATTTTGACCCATACAATGTATTGTTGGCTATTGCTACAAATATACCTGTGCGACTTATGACTGGTTTTGTGGCTCAGGGTCACACACACATATATGTGTATATATATATATTTATACATATGAGATATAGCTTGTTATTGGAAAATCAATAGTGAAAAGAGCTTTTTGTTTGTTATTCCTCTCCTCAATACTGGTAAATTGGTATTCTAATCGTTCCAAATTTAAATCATCTTTCCATCTAGCCATATTTTCAGGGGCCAGATCTTGTCTTTGTTTATGAGTGAGTGACTGCCATTGTGTGCTAATAGCTACTTTAAATAGCACCAATTAGCCAGAAGCCTGAGATGTTCAATCACTCTGAGGCTATTAGCCTGTAATCAGGTGCTGTTCAGGACCCGGCATGTTCCGCTCGCTCGCTCCATCTCTCCCTGTCCATTTCTCTCTGTGGGGGGTCAAGGAAGCTGGAGGAAAGGGAATGAAGCCCCTTTGATGACCATAAAGTGAAGACTAAATGTTCATGGTTAAGAGGCAAATCATATAGGACTAGATTGTGTTTTTAATGCAGGGGGGTGCTGACTGTTTAAATGGCTGTTTTTCATGTTTGTGGAATTACACAGTTTTAAAATCAGGTACCCAAAATGGGCGTCACGGATGCCTGGATTTAATGGCTTATTTACAAGCAAAAAAGTTCAGACACACCTTGTGTAATATTTATTATTAAGCTACTGTTTTCCATTTAGAATAACACAAATTGTTTCGATTACAGCCTGGCAAACTCTGGACATTTTCATTCTCATTGAGATGCTTATTAGATTAAACAGATTTTTAAACAGTTTCCAGCTGTTTACTGTATTGGCTGCATCATTATCTTTTCTATCTATTCAAAATAAGTAAATAATTAAATATTACTAAATACTAATTTTCATAATACTATAAAAAGTAATATAGTGAAATATTTTAAAATGATGGCAAAGCTGAATTTTCATCAGCCACTTCCGTTTTCAGCGTCACATTATCCTTCAGAAATCATTCTGATTTAGTGCACAAAAAATTATTATTATTTAATGTTAAAAACAACTGCGCTGCTTAATATTTTTTGTGGAAACCACAATATTGAAAAAATATCATTTATTTGAAATATAATTTTTTAACATTGTAAATGTCTTTACTGTCACTTTACTGAACAATTTAATGCATCTTTTTTGAATATAAGTATTAATTTATTTTAAAAAAATATTACTGACCCCAAATTTTTGAACGATAGATAGATAGATAGATAGATAGATAGATAGATAATTACATTCATTTAAGCTTTTAGATTTAATATTTTTTAAGATCATGAGCAACATCAATCCAGCAACGTTAGCAGTGTATAATTACATAAAGAATCTTAAAACATTGATCTTTTACTGCTCAATCTGGCCTGCTGTTTTTCGAATGATCCCTTTTATTATTGAATACGGTTTAAAATAGACAGATGCGCACACACACACATTTACCCACACGCACACACACAATGTCATACTGTCTCACACCTGTTCAAACAATCCCGACTTTACAACAGCAGCCCAAGCTGCTTGTTTTGATAATAACTCTGTTGGCCGAAAACATTTCCAGACCACTGATCCTTGTTTGACTGCTGCTCTGTTGAGTTTGACCAACGCAACACGGAGGCCTATTCTTATCAAACAGGATGTGATCATTTTCCACAGTCACCCTCTTCGCTTCTTAGAGCCAGACAAGGCGCCACCAGAGAAAAGCACCAAGTGTAAAATCAAACAAAGAGTGTAATGCAGACTTACAAACACGCTTTCCGACTTGTTGACGGAAAATTATTATGGAAAGCAATCAAATTGATTACTGTTTAAGTGGAAAAAGGAAGGATGTAGGTCTCCTCAGGTGAAAAATATTCTGAAATATGAATTTAATTAATCTGTTTAATAGACTGATCATATATAAACCTAGATCAAATGATTGACAGCTCGGGGAGGTGTGGCTGTTTCCGTTTGTGCTAAACCTGAACAACATAAGCATGTTTGCTTTGTATGTAGTAGCAACACAGGTGCATTTTGTACCTGCTGGGAATGAGGGGCCCTCAGGAGCCTCTATTAGTGTGTACGGTAGCAGCGGGTCACATCTCTCTCGATATTCCCCTGCCCTTTTGGAATTTCTCATTTCGGTGAGGCTGAAAATAGCTGAGAAGCACAAAACCTGAGAATCTGAGAACATGTGACGCTGTGACCTCAGAGCATGCTGGGATATGCTGCAAATCTGCAGGCGGTATCTACAGTATCCCACGGACATCTACGGGCTCCGTTGTTTTTAACCTTGAGAGGGATAAAGAGAGAAAGGGGGAATTGCTAACTGTGCAAAAACTCTTGGGGTTTTCTTTTGTCGGAATTGATTTTACTATGCAAACAATGTTAGCAGAGATAAAATGTAGAATAACCTGCAGAATCTGCATATTTGGTTCAACTGTCTTATTGTTTCTTTTTCTTCTTTTTTTTACATAATCTACTGTAAAATAGATTAGTCCATTAGGGGGCACAATCAGAGAAGAGACTGCAAGCTCAATCGTAAGACAGTCCACAGATAAACAATGAACAATGCAATATATATATATATATTTAAGATTTTTCTCAGGTTGGAGTATTTAAATCAAAAGATGAGCTGAGTGGAGATGTTTTTCTGTTGTAGTTTTGCTAAACAGTGACAAATAGCCAGATCATTTTATCTGTAATATAATATCAGATACATTGTAATATTTTTGTCACTATATCACCATGTTTTTTCAGGATTCCTGTAAGTATCAGTGTGTTCTAACAGTGAAGGCCGCTGTACAGTATCTTCAGTGCAGTCTGATAAAATACAGGCCAAGAAAAATGTTTCATATCTTTTTGTTTGCCAGCAAGAAATGACAAACAGGAAAATGACAGATCCAGGACAGAGAGAATAAGCAGAAATATTTTTCATTCCCTCAAACATTATGTATTTTATCCACTGGGGTTACAGGATAAATACAATCATATAAAGTGAGACTTTAAAATGACCTACACTGAGAAAGAAAAATGGTAACCTAAAAATGTGCTTCATATGGTAACTTCTAAATTAATTGATTTTATTCAAATAAAACAAATCTATTTAACATTGCTGAACCAACCGAAATATATTAAGTTACAACAACAAAACTAATTTAAGCATAAAATCGGGTAGAAATAGCTCTTTAATAAAACATTTGCAGGTTACCACTTTTTACAGTGTATACAATTATTAAAAATGAATGATCTGTTGTGCTTCTGTAGGCAAAAAGGGCAAACTTGAATAGGCTCATTTGAGTTAAAAATGAAAATGTAGTCAAAAGATCACACATGTAATAGTACAACAGGACAATATTCTGCACACATTTAGGCCTGAATTACTTCTGTTATATCACAGCTCACATAGGCATGCTATGAAATTATTTTCCACCTAAAATGTGATTGACGAAATTGATGAAACTGTTTACAACTTCAATTCAAAACAGGGCTGATGTGTTTTTTGTTTGGAGAGGTTTTTATACAAAGAAATGCCTTTCTCTTATGCTTGAGTTATCGTTTAGAAACGTTCTCATTTATTCACTTCAAATAATGTATTCTATAAATTAAAGTATAATAATATTCCGCTGCAGTGATGTTAACTGATTTAAATGAAACAGTTTCTACCACAGGAATCCAATAACAGTTTAATGTATGTAATGTTTTAGTAATCGCGCTCACAGCTAATTTAATGGACAGAAAGCCGAGCACAAGCAAATCAGTTTATGATGTGAGACCTTTATTAGCAGAACATCATGTAATCATTCACTACACTTATGTGAAAACACAATATTTACAGAACAAAACGTTTCTGATAAAAAATATTTTAGAATAATTACAATCAGCTGGCTGAACATATATTCTCTTACACATACATTTATAGAACATCCTCCTTGTTATGTACAGCATTATTTAAGTCAACACTTATCGTAGTTCTTTACAATATTAAACAGCAGGGAAATCCCTGTTCAGCACAAATCACCTAACAATAGATGTCAGATGTTTACATTTTGATTCATAAAGCTTTACAGTCTGATGGTTTTAGTAAAATTAGATGCAGGTTTTTATCTGAGGTGTCTTTAAAATTGAAATTTCAGAGGTGTGAAGGAGGGGGGGTTGGATTTTCTGTCCAAATTCAGCATTTCCCCCACTGAGAGAGAACAGAATGGGCACAGGAGAAATCTGGCTGGCTTCACCGCATCTTTGACAGCTGACGTTAAAATGTTTACATATTATGATTTAGTAGCTATTAGTTTCAGTGCTGCTCCCCTGCGATTGGGCCTGGTGTGTGTTGGATTCCCTGGTGAAGCTGGGCTTGGCTTTGGATGGGTTCAGTGCACACCTGTGAGAGAGGAATGAATAGAAGGGGTGTGTGAACCGTGTGCTCCAGACTGAGTGGCGCCACCGACAAAACAGAGGGCATGCTTGATCAACAACCCAAAACAAACCAGGTCAAACAACAAGCGCGGTGCTAACACGGGCCCGGACCGCTAACCTCACACACGCAGCTAACGTCCCGGACGCTACCAACCAACCCCTCTGTTAGGAAGACCGTTATTGCGCAACGTACAGCTGGGTTCGAGCGGCTGCCAGCGTCCTGGAGCCAGAGTTACAGTCCAGCCAGAGAAAGCGCAAGCAGACAGATTGTCACAAAAACCGGCATTCATACTAACAGGAATATTATGGTAATAACTTCTATCCATGCGGTTTTTACTGTCATGACTCTATTAATAATAGCCATTGCAGCTGCATGTACAGCCAGCTCTATTAGAAGTCTGTTACCCAATTATCCTGACAGTTCAGCCCTGTTCTTTAGCTGTGAATTCTGGGTAATGAAAAGCATTTCTGTGGCTTTTCCCACTGCTGCATGTGTTCAAGCTTGTCTGAAATAGTCTTAATGCAGGCTGATTGAAATACTTGTACACTGTAAAAAAAGAATTGTTGGTTTAACTTTAAAAAAAAAGTAAGTTATCTGGTTTCCTTAAAATGTTGAGTTCATTGAAATTAAAAATTTGAGTTCATACAATGAAGGCGATTGATTTAATCTACAGAAACTCAAAATATTAGGTTATCTGAACTACATTAATTATCTAAGTTGATTTGACTAAAGAAAAAATGTCATGAATTTATTTTTTTTACAGAGAAATTGGCAAAATAATTATTAAATTTGGCAAAAATGGCAATGGAATAATTTAGGAGCCATTTCATGTTTTAAAAGTAAAGGAATGTGTGACAATAATTGTGATGAGAAATCATTTAAAAATAAATACAAGCAGTATATTCATGAGAACAGAAGTGCTGAAGGACCGATTTCCCAGTGAGAATTCCCCAGTGTATCGGAAGAATTATTATACGTAACCATACATGAGCCCTTTGAGAATATTTCATATTGAACTTCATGTACTCACCGGTGTGCAACATTTCAGCGACACAAAATTGAGTCTTCCTTATTGACACCCGTCGTCCTCTGAAAGCAAAGGAAACAGGTGCGTTCATTCTTACTGCGGCTAATGGTGAGATGACATGAGGGCCACAATAACCATCAGTGAGCCATTGTATGGAGTCAATTAAAATAATAATAATGATCATAGAGTAATACATATGCATATATACACACACACACATACAAAGGTTTAGATATAATACAATAGGCATACATATCCTTAAGGTGATATATATTATAAATGCAGGCTATAAATAAGATTAGATAGATGAACAAAATTGAACACTAAGAAGAAATTAAATTGTTTGAACATTTTGGCAAAGAACAAGGAAACACAGGCCTCCAGCAGTCCGGATCATTTGTGTGGGTTTGGTGCAGTTAGAAACAGAAACACACTATTGTCACTTCCGTGCGTAATGAGGCTACTGTGCACAGCCATTATCAGCACAGTCTTAAAAGTGAATGTCCTGCTTACCTGCTCTGTGTTGATTTGTGTGAGAGGGGTCCGTGTGGAGGCGGGTGGGCTCGTCTGTTTCAGGAGAGCCGGGTGCGTCTCCAACGCCAGCTGCAGGTCCAGGATATAGTCAATGACATGCTGGAGGATCTCCACTTTACTGACTTTCTTATCCTGCGGAATAGTGGGCACCAGGCGCTTGAGTCGGCTGTAACAGTCGTTCATGTCGTACTGCAGACAGAAAAGATCCTCCTCTTCCATTTTGCATCGACTGGGCTCCGTCAAATAACGCAAGGAGAGCTGACTGCAGCCAGAAGAAACCTTATGAGGGCGAACTGGTGCGCTGGCCTTCATTGTAATAAATAAAAACCACAAAGAGCTAAACGAGAAGGGGAAAAAACAACAACAAACGCGCGCGGGACGCAACAAGAGGTTTCGGGTAAAAACGCAATTTGGTGTACGCAAGAAAAGGAGCGCAGTTCTATCCTGACCACATCTCCTCTCTGAGTGTGAACGCACAGTGTAAAACAGCGGAGGAGTTGAGGCTGGTCATATATAGCGGAAAAGGGGAGGCGCCACCCGCTCGAGCTTTGACAGTCCTGCGCGAGGAGAAACCGGTCAGTCACGAGCTCCTGTGATGATGGAGCAGCGCGCGACCTGTAACTGCAGAGGGGCTCGAGTGCACATAAGAGGCTGCTGGGTGAAACGTTTCTGTGTGTGTGTGTGTGTGTGTTTATCAGCGTGTGGGTTTATGTGTGTTTCCAAAGCAGAAATAATGAAAAAGATACAAAAATGTTCATTCGCTAATAATGAACACATATCATTTCATTGTTAGCCTTTTAAACAACATGGGGGATACCGGGGCAAGTTGTCACAGAGGGACAAAAATGAAATTATGAAAATGATCACTGGAAGTGGGTTTTTAGGCCTGTTAATTTCAAACACATATAGTTCAAACCCCCTTAAATTATTATTATTATTAGCCTGTTTTGTGAATTTTGTTCTTCAAATTAAAATGTTTGCTTTAGCTTTTGAACTAAAGACGTGAACACATTACTATTACATCAAGGGACAACTAATGAAGGCAGATTTTAATTGAAAGTGGTAACACTTTACTACAATAATAATAACACTTTACAATAGTTAACGTTTATTAATGCATTAACTAACATTACCAACGCATTTGCTGCAGTATTTATTAATCTTTGTTAACATTAGTCAATAAAAATACAAAAATAAAACTGTTTATTCTTAGTTCATGTTAGTGCAGGTCCATTAAAAATATTAACAGATACAAGTATTGATTTTAATATTAAATGTTCGAATTAACACACACTAAGATTAATAAATATACCTACTTTAGGAGTATTTTTAATTATTAGTTCATGTTAAATAATGCAGTTACCTAATGTTACTAAATGAAACTTACTGTATAGTGTTACCTTGAAAGTATGAACTGTGTTCTCAGGAAAGACATTTTCATCAGTCTCTGGTGGTGAGGCAGTTCTTATTGGGGCAAGTTGTCACATGTTTTATAAAAAAGTGTTTCACTTACACAGATAAAGAGAGAGAATGTGTGTGGCAAGTTTCTGTATGTTTACGTGTGTGTATGTGTGTGAGAGAGAGTGTCTGTAATGTATGTGTGTGCATTTAAAAAGAAAGCGTGCTTTCCATAGATAATAAAACGTAATTTCGTGGGAAATAATTGAAATAATTCTTCATTTGTTATGTTTATTTGCTTGGTCAATGTCTTTGTGGGTTTTGGTTCTTTCGTTGCTGTAAGCTGCAAGGACCATTGAAATAACTGAAATAATTTGGCGCAGTGATATGGAACTGTAATGCGGTCAAAACCTGCCTGGAACTACTTTAGCTGTGTGTTTACTGGAAAATAACTGCACACCTTAGAACGTTTGGCAACCAAACTGAGCATTCAACAACCCTGTAGTATAAATATTTATAATTGAACATGAAGTAATGGCCTGTTGACAACTATTATAAAGTGCTGCCATAAAAATATATATTTTTTATCATTAACGTGCTTGGAAATATGGAAGCTACATAAAAAATATCTCTAATTAGAATAGGAAAGACATTTTGTAAAACAAAAAGGAATCAGTATATATCCATTTGCAAACTTGCTCAAACACTTCGCATTGAAGCACTGAAAGAGCAGGATATTGTGTTCGATGAACACTTGAAGTGTTTATGACCACATCCAGTCGCTCATAAAGGCTAGGATTGGTCATGGAGTCATGAACATTAACACATTCTACTGTAGGCATCTTTCTTTCAAGCATTCTCCAGAAGAAGTTTTTGTTTACGAAGCGTGAATGAATCACCATTTAGCCTAACTCATTTCATTCATTTTGTGTGCCAGCCTTGCCACAGTGTAGACCATGGTCCCATAGACTTTACTGTAAAAGCATGGGTCTTGCACTACAGACGGACCGGCGCCAGTCCCGTGATGTCACTTATTCACAGCAGCCCACCTTCAAATAGTCTCACATCTGTGGCAAGTTGCCAAGGCAATGGAAATGCTTCCCCGCTGGTGGCAACAAGTTAGAATCGGCTTTGCCTTTCCTCTCACTTTGATGCATGGAATCGTGTAGCGTTCTGCCTGGGTAGAATATGTATGTGTGTGATATGTATTAGGTAATCATGAGTCTTTGTCATGAAAAATTCTACTTCCCTTCTGCAGGTGGGTTGGCCAAACACCCTGAAGCTTAGCAGGTGCAAAGAGTTTGCAAATAGCGCTATCCGTCATGTTGTGAAAAGGGGTCCTCAAAACGGAGCGCTGGCGTCCTCCTTTGAAAACAAAACCACTTACGATGCATAAAGCTCTGCAATTAGCACATTACAACAAAAATCCTCGGCATTCTGTTCTTGTTTAGTCAGAACTTGCTTTGGTTGGTAATACTTCATTTACAAGGCAATATGCAAGGCTTTTACAGGAATGTTTGCCACATCACACATCAAACCCAGGGCTGAGAGGCTTTAAATAGATGATTTTATTCAGCATGAAGTTATTTATATATATAGTCTTTTAAAATGTCACATAATTTATCCTTTTTATGACACAGAAAAGTTAGGGTAACACTTTAGAATACCGTTCCTTCATTAAAGAGCCCCTATTATGCTAGTTGCAAGGTTCCTAATTCTGTTTTGGAGGTCTCCTACAACAGGTTTACAAGCATTAAAGGTCAAAAAAACACGTTCATTTTATCATAATATACTTTGCACATCACCACATTGTTCAATGATTCTCAAATGACTCGTCAGATGATTCAGTCTCTCTAAATCTCTCCTTTCCGCGAGCCTGCTCTGCTCTGATTGGCCAGAAGGCCCAGTCTGTTGTGATTGGTCTACCGCTTACAGCGTGTGCGGAAACAAACGGCAATTACCATAGCTGATTCAGCTCCGGAGGCTTCATAAAGCTCAGATCAGATTGTACTGCACACTGTAAAGACAGTAACAATGGCGTCAATTTTACTATATTAATCTGAGCGTGAGATCGATGATAAAATATTGGAAGAACTAGTTATTCAACCCAGGCCTCCATCGCAAGGACGACTCGAACAGGATGTTTCTCAGTGATACGATACTCAGTTTGACGTTCATCATGAGATGTTGCAACTGTTGCATCAGCATTAACAAGTCAACAAACCTATGTATATATTTATAATTTATTGCAAGTCACTAGAGTCACATGGATTACTTTAATGATGTCTTTACTACTTTTTTGGGGCTTGAAAGTGGTAGTTGCGTAGCTGGGAGGAACAGAAATCTCTCAGATTTCCTCCAAAAGATCTTACTTTGTGTTCCGAAGATGAACAAAAGTCTTGAGGGTGAGTAATTAACGACAGAATTTTCATTTTATGGTGAACTAACTCTTTCTTGAAAATAGTATGAATGTACTTTGCACACACTTTAAAATAGATTTTTAAAACTTTTTTTTTTTTGACACTTTTATTTGTCACTGACACACTGATCATAATGTCTTTGAATGCATGATTCAGATTTTCTTTAATATGCTAATATTTTGGTTGGCTTTTTAATCTGTCTATATTCTCTGTTTTGTGTACTGGTAGTTATGGCTTTTGATGGTGTCATTATCCCTGGATGGGCTTTGTGTCCATTCAGGTGAAGTGAACACACATCTCACTATCTCTTTCAAAGACAGCTCTTCAAAAGAGACAAGTGTATGAATCTTTGATGGTAACCTTTCCCAGAATACCTCTCTGTCTCCCTCTCACTCTCTTTTTCAGCCCCCAGGCAACAGGAAACACTGTAACGCCTGATGTCTGCAGGCACCGTTACCGAACTTATCAAATGTGTCTTTTCATCTTACAAAATACAAGTTTCTTTGCAAATTAACCTCTTGAATGCTTAAATGTCAATTTTAGAGAAAGAAAAACCAACCTCTGGGAGTAAATGTATAATGTCTGCACATTCATTTTATTTAAAGGTGAAGTGTGTAATTTTTTGATTTCAAAATACTTTATAATATACCATCTTAATTTGCAAAGGAAACTAAATAATAGACTGATTCCCCTGAAAAGTTTATACACTGAATCTGTGGCACTATTAAACTATTTTCTGTTTGTGCATTCTGACCAGCCTAACACTGATTCAACCAATGGTGTGAGTTTGGGGGCGGGTTTATGTGTTTGTCCAACTAATGGCAGATAGAAGAGAGTTGTACATTTTTGTAAATATACAGTCAAACCAAAATTGATTCAGACACCTTGAACATTTAATTCATTAATACAGTTTATTCACTATAGTTTAAAAAAATGATAATACACTATGACAAGATCTCAGAGTTAAACTGTGTCAGAAAAAAATGATCTTAATTATGTCAGATAACACTTAAGAAAAACACGGTCAGGTCAAAGTGTCTGAATATTTTTTGGTTCCAAATTTTGATCAATTTTACTGGTAGTCCACTGTATGAAGAATTTTCATATAGTGGGTATTATAGGGTATTATATGTCACAGTTTACTTTATTTTGCTATCCTCACTTACATAAATAAACTATAGTGACCTGAACCCACTAATAAAAATATATCAAAAATATCAAAAATGTCTGAATAATTTTGTACATTTGAATCTACTGCCTTTGGTAAAAGATCAGTGGAACAATACAAGGATCCCCTTGTGAAAAAAGAAGTGCACTTAAATGTGCACTTGTAGTGTACTTCAAATCATGAAAGTACATTTAAAAAAAAAAATGTACTTGCAGATAATATAATATTAAAACAAAATGCCACTTTTAAAAAGTGCACTTTGCAATAACGTCAAATTAAAATTGTTATTATAACCTCTGTCATGCTTTAAAGACACACTTATTTTGATTTGTTGACTAATAAACTAAAGCACATGTATCAAGTACATCAAGTACTTGATTAAAATGTTAACCATATGTGTTATTTAATATTATATTTAAAATTAATATATTTTAAATGTACTAAATTACTTCATCATGACAAGTGCAAATACATGACACAATTTTTAAAAGAAATGACAGTAAAGTATATTATAGTTTGACATTAAAGAATATTTATAGTTAACATAATTCCTTGAGTACATTTGGCAGTACATTTTCAATAATAAAAATAATGAAATGACATGGGTTAGTTTACCCAAAAATGAAAATTCTGTCATCATTTACTCACCCTCATGTCGTTCCACACCCGTAAGACTTTCGTTCTTCTTCGGAACACAAATGGAGATCTTTTTAATGAAATCTGAGAGATTTCTTTCTCTCCATTGATAGCTAGCTAACTACCAGTTTGACACTTCAAAAAGTTCATAAAGAGATTGTTAAACTAATCCATATGAATTGAGCGGTTTAGTCCAAATTTTCTGAAGAGACTCTCACTTTATTTGATATAACAGATTGAATTTAGTGTTATATTCAAATATAAACACTGATCAGCGAACATAAACAGAAGCTCAACCATTGCTTGAGAACCAATCTCATTGGTTCTTGCGGAAGTTTAAACGTGCTGCTTAACACCTCATTGGTTCTCGCACATCAAACAAACATGCTTGAACTTCCGTTTACCACAAATGATGTGTGAGTTGATGGATGTTTATATGTGAATAAAAGCCTAAATTAAATCTGTTCATCACATAAAGAGATCATGTTTCTTCAGAAAATTTGGAGTAAACCACTCAATTCATAAGGATTAGTTTTACGATCACTTTATGAACTTTTTGAAGCGTCAAAGTGGTATGTTGCGTAGCCTGTCAATGGAGGGACAGACATTGCTTCCATTTCATGTATAATCGTCCCATTGGAATTATAAGTTTCTATCTGCGTTCTGAGCAGGTCTGAGACATTGAGCTTCAAAGTTTTTGAATTCCATTGGACTTAAGTTGTCACAGAATAAGAATATGTGAATAACTCAGTTTTGACAAAAGTCAGATTATAATTCCAAGGGGACGAAATATCTTCGTTTGTATTTCGAAGATGAATGAAAGTCTTATGGGTTTGGAAAGACATGAGAGTGAGTAAATGATGACAGAATTTTCAGTTTTGGGTGAACTAACCCTTTAAGACTTAATAAAGCCCACTAAAGTTCAGCTATAATTACATTTAATTTAAACAAACTATAATACATTTAATTTAATTGCATTTAACATGCAGTGTCTGTATCTGAAAACATTACATTTGGTTCACAGGGGCCTGTTAGATACAGATGCAGTGAAAAAACAATGATCTTTCACTGAAATAAACACCAACAGAGAGAATGACAATTAAAATAAATGTTATCCAAGTAAATTGTGGCCACATTTTTGATGACCTCATGATTAAAGTTCCAACAAATCTCCCAGGCGAAGTACAAATGACAATGATGTTTAAGCAGATGCAGTTTTCACTTCTGTAAACTGCTGCAACTTCCCTATCCCAGACAGCTGAGAGGATGCAGGCATAAAAATGGTTGCTTAGTCTGCATGATCATTGCGGATCATTGTTGTTCCTTGCTGTTATGTTACTGCTGAGCTCCATATCCAAACTAAACAAACCATCATAATGTTCAGTATAAGTCTTAGCAATTTTGTATGTACTTCAATTAAATTTGATCAGTGATGCAATCTGTTATCATTGTGATGGGCGGTTGCTGCTTTTCTGTCTATCATTGTTGGAGATGGAGTTTATTTAGTGGGTCTGACTGTCTCTTATTCTCCTGCTCAACAGAGCTCTCATCTTCATTTACACAGGTGCTACAGTATTTACAAAGAGACCTGTGCAAGCAGTTGCTATAATACTCTCGCACGTCCACATATAGACATGTACGTCTGCAAATACACGTTCCACCCTTTTTGTAAGTTTCCTGCCATGCCGTCGAAGTTATAGCACATTATGCAAGTCTATCACAGACTCAGACAGTCTAAGCTGGGGTTATGTGATCCTGGTTGCAGTGATGCATAAATGATAGCTCAGTGTTTTCCAAACATTAGTCTGCTTCTGAAGATGGGCGTGTTTGCACACATAAACCCACATGCATAAACATACAGACATAAACACACCCACACACCTGCATAATAAATAAGGATTCATCTGCAGTGAGTTAGTTCACCTAATTCACCTAAAAATGTAAATTCTGTAGTCACTCTTTTCCATACAATTACAACAATTGCGAACATTTTGAAGCTTCAAAAAAGATGCAAAAGCACCACAAAACTACTACTTACTGTAAGTATTCTGAAGCAATATTATAGATTAGAATAGATTTTTAAAGCACCCCTATTATGCTACTTTAAAGGCTCCTACACTCTAAAAAATGCAGGGTTAAAAACAACCCAAGTTGGGTTGAAAATGGACAAACCCAGCGATTGGGTTGTTTTGACCCAGCAGTTGGGTTAAATGTTTGCCCAACCTGCTGGGTAGTTTTATTTAACCCAACAATTGTTTACAAATTACTATATGTCTGGCTTAAAATGAACCCAAAATAGGTTGGAAATTAAAAATCAGACTCATAATTACTAGAGGCAACAATAATAATCAAAAAGATGAGCATTTATTAATAAGCAATTTAATAAATGTTTATTGTTTAAATATTATTCAAAAAAAGTATTAATAAATGTTTGTTTATTAAACATATTAATAAATGTTAATTTCCAACATATTTTGGGTTCATTTTAAGCAAGAAATACAGTAATTTTTAAACAATATTTGGGTTAAATAAAACTACCCAGCAGGTTGGGCAAACATTTAACCCAACTGCTGGGTCAAAACAACCCAATCGCTGGGTTTGTCCATTTTCAACCCAACTTGGGTTGTTTTTAACCCAGCATTTTTTAGAGTGCACAGTGTCTGAAATGATTCAATCAAGGATCTGGTCTCTGAGCCTACTCTGCTCTGATTGGTCAGATGGTCAGTCTGTTGTGATTGATCTACTGCTTGCAGGGTGTGTCGGAAACTAACAGGCCAATGAAGACCATATAGGCAGGGATTGTGCAAATTTGTTAAAAACCTGTAGGTTCGTGCAGGAAGTAAGACTGGAATTACAAGACGCCTTTAGGATCGGTTCTTTCTTTTGGGAGACAATAACTCCATTTGTCATGCACGTTGATCATTGAAACTTTGCAAAACTTTTACATTCACAAATATTAAACTCTACATACAAAGTAATATCTGAAAAAGCATAATGGGGGACCTTTAAGTCATCAGTCATTAATTCTCGTCATTCTTCCTTTGTGACTGGATCACTGAGAACTAGATGAGTCCGGTTTGTGAATAAATCATTTCGGCTGTTTTTGTGAAGTGAATCGCCCAATTATTTGGAAAGGTTCTGAAGAATGACTTATTCACGAATTGGGTAATTGTTTGTCTGATGTCAAGATTTCTGTTTCAGAATCACTTTCTGGATCTCTTTTTGAATTTTGAAAGCATTTATCCATGTTTATTGTAATTGCATGGAAAAGAGCAACACATTCTCCCTCAGTGTTCCACTAAAGAAAGTCATACATTTGTAACAACATGAGAATGAGCAAATGATTATACAGAATTGTCTTTTTTGGGTAAACTTTTCCTTTAACTCTCCAAAACTACTGCTTATATGTATTATTTAGCTACACATACTTTCTAGACCAGCACAGAAAAACAGATCCCATTTGTTATTTTTGCAATGCTTTTCCCCTCCAGCTTATGATAAATTATGTTCACAGCTTGATGATTTCATTCTGGTAATTTTTCCATCTGTTTTAGCTTTGTGGAGATGAACACATTACTCTTTTGTGTAAGTAAATGCTTACTTGCTGAGTCTGATTTATTATTAAACACCCTTGTATCGGAACCTTTTGACTCTTCTTTACCTTTGGACTTTTATAGTTGTGACAGAATAACCGACCGCAAAAATGAATTATGCAGCTAAATTTGCTGCGTTGACCAGAAGAGGCCAAAATTTGATGGAATACACTCTTCAATTTTGCCACCTTGCCGTTCGTTCACCATTTGATGATGAAACCATCAAAACTTTGTATTGGATCGGGGTGAACTATAAACATCAAGTAGACCTCCCAGACATGCAAGGTCTCAGCTGGAGGGATGCCATTCTGCTATGTCTGGAGAGGTTCTACCCCCGGTCCATCTCATCACCGGACACAGAGCCCAGCCCACCACCACCCTCCAACACATAGCGACACACGAAGCCCCTAAAAGATGCAGTGCCAACGTCTGCCACGATGGAGCTGCCAATGCCAATAGAAGTGGATGTGCCTACCATTGCACCGGAGCCTGAGCCCCTTACATCTGACCTGGCGTGCGAGCCGGCAACCGAGCCCATGACAGAGGAAATACTAGTGGAGATTGAGGGAATGGAGGAGTTCCCTGCCCACAACCCTGCCACAGTGAGTGAGTTTGTGCTGGACTGGGAAACTGATATGTTGGTTCCACCCTCCCTCCCTCTTCTACCACCACCTCTACTTCCAGCCCTGTCTTCGTCATCTCCTGTCTACCCCATTGTTCTTCCGTTACATCCTCGCTGCATCTGGATTCACCTGGGGCATCCTATGAGCCATCCTCGAACCAGGCTGGGGGATTCACTGGTTCCGCTTCCGGCCGCTGTCCCTGCTACTCCACCTCGGCTCGTCGCCCTAAATCCTCCACCTCCACTCCTCCCTCCTTCGGCTCCTCTCTTGACCATCGGGACAGTAACATCACCAGGCTCCCTTGACCTGCCAGCTCTGCCTGGGTCAGACCTTGCCAGCCTATCTCCATGGACTTGCACTCCAGCCCTCCGGCCCTCCACCACTGCGTCTCAGCCCAGCTCTGCCCTCCCTCAGGCTTCGCGACATTCCTCAGTCACACCGCTTCCGATTCAGCCCTGTGGATCTCCAGCTCCTCCTCAGGGGGTCGTCATGGCAGCTTCGTTGTGGCCTCCGAAGTCAGCAGTGTCACGCGTTTCCATCTACACTCCATCTGTGCCCAGGGCTCCTTCCCAATCGGCAACGTCCCCATCATCCATCCCCATGGTTCCTTCCTCTGGCTACGCCACTGTGGGGCTCTAGGCTCGGCATCTGGGAATCATCCTTCCCCATCGGCAACGTCCCCATCATCCGTCCCCATGGTTCCTTCCTCTGGCTACGCCACTGTGGGGCTCTAGGCTGGGCATCTGGGAATCATCCTATCATCACATTGCATCACTCCGGCTTCTACCACCTTCTGCTCCTCCCTGGTTACACCCATCATCACATCCCTGGTTTCTGCCACCTCTGGTTCCTCTCTGGCCTCTCTGTCCAACCAGCCCTCCAAATACCAACCCTTCACCTGTGGATTATCTGAGTTTGATTTATTATTGAATACCCTCGTAATCGGAACCTTTTCACTCTTCTTCATCTTTGGACTTTTATAGTTATGACAATTGTACATATAATCATGTATAGCATGGATATTAAAATAAATGGATTTATATAACACTTAGTTCCGGTCATCAAATCTGGGGTGCGTTTCCCGAAAGCATCGTTGGTGAACCATGGTCGTAAGTCCCATTGAACTCTAATGGTAACGACGGAACTTGCGACCATAGTTCGTTTCGGGAAACGCGCCCCAGATTGGTTGAAAAGCGTTCAGATCTGATAGACAGTCTAACGTCACTGAGTTAGACGCATTCCTGCGTCAACATATCCTAGAACAACATTCCTGTCCGAAAATTTAGTCCTAACCATATCCCTAACCCTAAACCTAGCCCTACTCATAAGTTAACCCTAAAATCAGAGGGAAATGATAGGTGAATAACACTAATGTTGAAGCACCTAACCTTGCTTGTAAGCCTAAACTTATTTTTGGACAATACCAGCAACACTTGTGACGTCAAGGTGTCAGAACAAACAAAAGATGGAGCTGAAAAAGTGATATTGTTTTATTTTGCCAACGCATTTTAGCACACAGGCCTTTATCAGGGCTAAATAGTTTAAAAATAAAACAATGTTCCTTTTTTCAGCTCCATCTTTTGTTTGTTCTGACCCCCTGACATCACAAGTGTTGCTGGTATTGTCTAAAAATAACTTGTTTTTTCTTTCCGTGCACCTTGTTGGTCATGTGAAGTTGCACCAGAACAATTACACAACAAATGTAAGCCTTGACAAAACTTGAAATAAACTGTAAACCTCCCTCAAATCCAACTGGTTGTTTGGAATGTTATTCCAGGATCAACAAAGATGTTGATTCAGGAACGTGTTGCACTTGATGAAATCAGGTTCTACGGGACTTTTCACTGTTGTATCAGTCCACTTGTCTGCACATTCCAGACAGCCTGTTAGACAAAGCTGCTTGTTTTCAAATTTTTTATTAACAGATAGTTTATTAAATTAATTAACCACAATTCAATTTGTGAAATTCCAGAAGTTATTCTTTAATAAAACAATAGTTGTTGAGGGGAAACATAAAAAAAAATATTCAGTTTACTTATGTTTTTTTTTTTTTACAATTTAAGTCATCCTGAAAAAGCCTTGTCGCTACTTTTTAATTATTTTCTTTTACTGAAACCCAGCGTTTTCTACAGAGGAGCCAGTCTCCTAAGAGAACATGTCACCCTCTCGAAGAATTAATAGCTCTCAATGATCTTACCATCTGCTAGCTAAGGTTCATACCTACACACTGGTTAGAGAAAGTGAGAATGGGCATTAGTTAAAGAGAGCTCTTTCTCATATAGTTCCGTGCGTCCTGTGGTCTGAAAGAGCAGGGCCCTCACTAAAGGCCACCATCTGCTGTTCCTTTCTTTCGAGCAACCCCTGAGTGCTGCTGACGGCCTCTTCCCAGCTCTGATCCCGATCCTAACACCACTGCCGCACGGAATGGAATGCTCGGCTAATTCTAAGAGAAGGAACAAGGGAGGGGGGAGAGGGTGTCTATATGAACATCACCCCTTTAGAGAGGGAGAAAATGGCTAGTTGAAAATCATTGTTTCTAGAAATTCCGGTCATATCTCTTGTTACTCCAGTCAGTCTTTTTCCCTCTCGTTGATTGTCCCCACCTCTTATCCTCAGTTTTAACACACACACATATACACAGATCCACACGCCTACTGCCTTTCTCAGAGTTTGTGAAGGAATGTTTTTTAAGGGAACAAAACAGCGCACTTGTGGGAATGGTGCAGGATTAGTAGTGTGGGTTGTAATGAGTGTGAGAGGCCAAAGCCTGATCCCTACTCATTAACTCATCTTTTCACCCTCATCCCCCCATCCACAGTCTTTCATCTGATTTTCCCTTTTAATCCCCTCATTCACCCGAATTATTCTCCAGTGTTCAGAGATTGCTCCTGTCCTCTTGGGCTGAGAAACGACCATGTCCTAAATCAATATTTGCTGTTTTGTCAGTTGGCAAATTGTCTTTCTGGTTTTTTATCAAACTTTCCAGCCCTAGCAATGAAAGTTTTAATAAAGAATTTGTAGGAACTTGAAAGCGATGCAAGTAATTCCAGGTGTTGAAGAATCATATAAAATGCTTCCACAAATGAGTAAATTGTAAGTTGGCAGCAACATGTGTGTGGCATCTGAGAAATACTATTCTCAGGTTTTGTAGGATAACATGGAACAAGAAATTTTCAGGTATTTGTTTTAGAAATAGCAGGTTAAGGTGAAAATCACAGAAGAAAAAACCCAGGCTCATTGGAATAAAGTGCCAGTTGACATTTTTGCAAAATTATATTATTCTGCTTCTTGGTGTGTTCATGTTTTGCGACACTTTCAAAGTGAAATGTCCAGTGAGTGATGCTAAAAGTGCGCTCAATATTAATGTTCAGTGCTGTACCAGGTGAGCTACCGAGCAAGTTTACTATGCCTTAATAGCCATAAATATGGAGATGGTTATGTGATGGTTATCATCATTTGGTTTTTTACTGCCACTAGATCATAGGTACGTTTTTGGAGTTACACATTTTTCCAATGAGCCTGGTGAAGAAAAACAACAACGCACACATTAATGTAATTTCTAGATTCATACACATCTGCTTATTAAATACATAAATCATTAAAACAGACTACCTTTTTTTTCTAGGATATGATGAAATATTTTCTTCTCTTTGTGCAGAGGATGGATGGCACAGATGGTTAGATTCTGAGGCACTTTTTCTTCATAGTGCCTTTTTTTAAAAGAGAGAAGCCTCTTTCTTGGCTAATATTTAGCTCCTTCAAATGCTAATGGCTTGGTTCCCTTCTCCAAGGTTAGCATAACAATTATGGGAATGCTTTAGATGCTTTGGACATTTGTTTATGAGTTGAAAGGGGTGTGTAGAAGCATGGAGCAGAGGGGTCCGTGCTATTCACATCCTCCCTGTGAACCTTGAGTCACTTTCAAGGTACAAAGCTGCACAGTTATCACAATTAGCAAGCTAATTTTCATGTGGTGCTATTTGCTCTAAAATTTTGGAGCAAATGAAGGATGAAGATATCAGGCATATTAGAATTTAATTAGATTTTATTAGTTTGTTGAACCCTGTTTATAATCATGCCTCATTTATAAAAAATAAAAAAAGATGTATAACGTATTGCAGTGTAAATAACCGAAAAAATACAACAAATGAGTTCAAGCATGTATAGACTTCATTAGCCATGCAAAAAAGAAAAATGCCATGTTTTGTGAAGTTAATAAAATATATAGTTATAAAAATCCACCATTTGTGATAATAAATAAATTATTGAATAAATTATTGAATTTCACCCTCTAGAGAGTTTTATATTTCATTTACATCTTGAAAGGAAAAATCATGTTAATATTCTAATTTCATGGAGTAGATCAAAGTTGCCTGTAAAAAAAGATATTAAATTGAATGTGGGCCAAACAGTTTCACCTCATTAACCAAAGTTGTGAAATATTCCAAGTAGCCAATACAACATCAAACACACCAAATGTGATATGGCTACACAAGCCATCTCATATTGAGCCAATATGATTAAATTAATCTTTTCTTCTTTATCTAATCACTGAATTTATAATTTTTCTTCTTCATAACTGAATGTAGGAAAATAGAAATAAGTTCACAAATAAAATATGACCAATAGCATCTATCTATCTATCTAGCTATCTATCTGGCCTCTTATGTTTATTTTCAATATCAAGTCTGTTGATTGTTGAGATGTCTTCTAAAACTCCAGAGAAAACAAATGAAATCACTGGTGTGTTTTTCTCGGGAGAAAAATCTAAAAAGCAAGGGACATAGGCAAAAGTCTCAGATTACTTTAAATTTAATGTAATAGCTGTCTAAGAAACAATTGAGATATTACAGAAATCTCATTTGTGACTATTCTGTCCTACAGGGAAATGTGATGTGTAGCTAGAAATACCTCTTATTCCTCAAAAAAAAAAAAAAAAAAAANCAAAAAAAAAAAAGAAAAAAAAAAGCAGTCTAAAAAATTCCCAGTGTGCTTTGCTCAAAAATATACCACTATTCCTCCAAGGCTTTTCCATGCATTATTCACCTGTTCTGTTGCCAAGAGAACGCTCAGGGGAATCGTTGAAACCTCATTGCAATATTTATGCGGATCTCTGTATTGCTTTACTTCCAACCTTATTAAACTCCATAATTTTCTCAGGAGAGCCTTCCACACCAGAGCTTCACTGTCAAAAAATATTCATAAATATGCCTAATAAACAAATTAGCATATTCATAGTAAGTGCTTATGACAGTCACTCTGGGTAT
Source organism: Anabarilius grahami (assembly GCA_003731715.1). Classification (NCBI taxonomy): domain Eukaryota; kingdom Metazoa; phylum Chordata; class Actinopteri; order Cypriniformes; family Xenocyprididae; genus Anabarilius; species Anabarilius grahami. The sequence continues at coordinate 3,091,445 of RJVU01029436.1, forward strand.
TATATCATACACAAACTGAATTTTTTAGATTTCTGCGAATTGTATGGGCTCTAAAATGATTAATTATGGTAGTTCTCTACACTATAGTCCCTTGCATTTTATAAGACAACCCTGTTTTGCAATTTAATTGCATTTTAAAGCATACTTATGAAGTTTGATTACATAAAGGCTTTAAAAGCAGCCAGGGCAGAGAATCTCTGCAAACTAACCAAAACAATCCAAGGTTTTTATTTAGTACAGTGGCTAGATTAACAAATAAACAGACGTCACCTGAACTGAATATTCCATCACAGTTTAGTAGTAATGACTTTATGAATTTCTTCACTGAGATTATCGAAAACACCAGAAATAAAACCGTTGACAGCATTTTATGATTCAGCCTCAATTATCGCCCCTCAAGAACAAATGCAATGCTTTATCATATAGCACAGAAACTGTGCTTGTTAAAATTACAAATGACTTACTTCTAGCTTCTGACCAAGGTATTCAGGGACAAACATTAAGATAGTTTAGATCGTACCTATCAGACTGTTACAATTTTGTTTATTTAAACTGGGAATTATCTAAGTTAACATCAGTAAATTATGGAGTGCCGCAAGGGTCTGTGTTAGGCCCTCTGCTAATTTCAATATAAATGTGGCAGCATGTATATTGAAAATGTAATATTGTTAGAAAACATGGAATCAGTTTCCACTGTTATGCTGATGATACTTAGTTATATATTTCATCACAACCAAATGAAATCTCTAAATTATCCAAGTAAACAGAGTGTGTAAAAGATATAAAACATTGGAAGACCAGTAATTTTCTTCTATTAAATTAGGATAAGACTGAGTAAGTATTACTTATTGGACCAAAAATCCTGTACACAGAATCTCTTAGAGTACAATTTGCATCTAGAAGGATGTACTGTTACTTCATCCTCTTCAGTTAAATACCTGGGTGTTATATTACACAGCAACTTGTCTTTCGAAAATCATATTTCATGTGTTACAGCAACAGCGTTCTTCCACCTCAGACACATTGCTAAGCTACGGAACATGTTATCTGTTTCTGATGCAGTATTTCATGCATTCATGACGTCTAGACTGGATTACTGTAATGCATTACTCAGTGTTTGTCCTGCATCCTCAACAAACAAGCTACAGTTAGTCCAATATGCGCCTGCTCGAGTTCTTACCAGGCCAGCTCCTGTGTATTTAACTAATCTTCTATTGCCCTACAATCCATCATGCTTTTTAAGATCACAAATTCAGGACTTTTGGTAGTATCTAAGTCCACTAAAAGAGGGAGAGCGTTTTCACATTTGGCTCCTAAACTCTAGAATAGCCTTCCTGATAATGTTTGGTGCTCAGACACACTCTCTTAGTTTAAATCTAGATTAAAGACACATCTCTTCAGCGAAGCAAGCGCATAATACATCTCATAACCCTTGTTATATCAGATGAAATGCACATGATTATCTTTTGCTTGAAATGTTATGAACAGCAGCTATGCTAATTATTTTCCATTTGCTTTTCTGTTTCTACCTCGGATGCCCATCTTGTGGTAGCTCAGCTGCAGTTTGGATCCAACCTCTTACGAAGATTTCAGATGGCCCAACACCTGTGAAAAGATTACGGCAACACCTGTGAGGATGCCAACTCTGAATCAACATACACAACTGCCAAATTTTCTATATATTGTAATAATTATAATCACAACTTGTAATAATTGCTTTAATGAGCTCATTGTTTCTGCCTAAATGAATACCTGATGTTAGCTAACTACATGATTTGTATTATCTTCGAACTGTACATTTCTGGACATATGGACACTTCTGATAACAAATTACACTACATTGTTATGTAGAAACATTATTTTCTGTAAAGCTGCTTTGAAATGATATCTGTTGTGAAAAATGCTATATAAATAAATGTGAATTGAATTTTATCTTTTATCTTTAAGGTTAAAGCTTTTTAAATTGGAGTAAAATGATGTGTCCCTAATGAAATGCATGAATGAGCTTGCCAGCAAAGTGAACAGACTGAAGTGTTATTTGATCTGATGTGTTTATGTAATTCCAAAAATTCAAACCAAACATATCATCGGCTAATCAAGCTAAATCAAACTCCTCACACCCTTACAAAGTATTTGAAGGTCAACCAGGCGTATTCTGCAGTTCCACACCTTTCAGCAGAGTCAGAGGTTGTTTTGCTGAGAGATTTCAGAGCATATGGCACTGTGGCATTAGTTAAAATTTGCTTGTTCATCAACCAGAACATTCTTGAAGCTCTGGTCACAGACAGTGGCCTCTGCAGTTTCTATACATTAGTGAAGGTTCGCTCATACCTGGCCATCACATCTGTTTCGGTTCTTGTCCTCTAGAAACAGAGAGATCACAGAGTGGAGAAATGGCATCGCACAATTCTTGTCATCATTTGCTGAATGTCAAGCATTAGATGACCATCTGTGCATTCCAGGAGGTATGCTGAGGCAGGTGAAGCGATCTCTCTGATGTGTGCTAAATCTGAAATAATACCTTCCTTTGGGAACATTCTGAAACATGCTCAAT